>JAAGKR010003027.1:0-81321 GCA_011419295.1 Clarias macrocephalus
ACGTGTTTTTCACCAGTTCTTTGTGAGCTGTGAGCTTCTTTACAGAGTAGTCAGTTTAACATTACCTCACCTTATCGGCCAGCAGATTGGGTTAGGATTAGCCGAAGGGGTTTTTAACTTTTTAACTTCAGGTCGGAATTATGCAAAGTGCAAGTAACACAGTGATAATCAAGATGCAAATAAATGCTGATTTCACAAAGTTGAGGAAATGTGCTTTGAGGTGCATCACACAGTGGCAAGCACTGAATAGTGTTCATTGATGGTGGCGCTCTGGTGGGCTAACACTAGCTCAATGAGAAAGCTTCTATAGGCCTCAACACAAACTCCGCTTCATTCCCATGACAGATGAATGCAACAGCAGGAGGAGAGAATGATATTCAGCTCTCCTGACCTGTGTGTCTGCTAGTCGACCTCTCTGGTGACATAGCCAAACACAATACCGCTGCATTGCCTGATGATGACAAGCCTTCCTCGCACATTCAGAAGTGCACACGCAGCTGGAAATTTGGTTGCTTTTGTGGTTGATTTTTCTAAGATTCTGTTTTCTTTATGAATAGAGTGTTATGCTTATTTTTTTTTATCAATGAGATGACACAATCAATCAAACTTGTTGATACAGTTATTAATAGATTCTAACAAACGTGTACAATCGCAAAGCAACACAAGAAATACTTTTTTCCCAAAACAGGGGATGTCGCTCTACTTTAAACGCTTTGTAGGTGGCAAGTGGTGTCGTAATTCTTGAGACAGGCGGTTGTTGAAATATTCTTCACAGGCCCTCCCCTGGGTCTGTTTGAACTAAGCCGAAACAGATTTCCTCTTTTTATAACCAATGTGGAACAAAAAAACGCAGCTCATTCTGCCTCACTTCTTCTATACAGAGCATATGGCAGAGCGGGAGTGCAACAGTTGGTTAAATGGAGGGCTACAGACCTGTACAAAGAAAAGCCCAGACATCACTAGCATTCCAAATAGGAGGCAGGCACAGTCGCTTTTATTGGACCAATATGTTGGTGCTTTTCCTTAGAGAGCCACTTTTGTTCCCATATCCTCTAGCATTCAGAGGCATGTTCTCAAATGTTTTACACCTCATATAGCACTTTGTATTTGTCAGGCACACTTTGACACAGATGTAAGTGATGTTACTCTTTTGAAAGAGTTCAGTGCAACAGAAAGGGTTATTTTGGTCTAGCCCGAGACTCCTCAGTGGGAAATGGGTGAGGGGTGACCTGGAGGAGGATGGGTTCTGGAGTGTGGCATGCCATGGTTTTATATGTTCAGGGTTGTTGTTGATGTTGTTGTTGTTGCTGTTGCTTTTCTTCTTCTTCTTCTTCTTCTTCTTCTTCTTCTTCTTCTTCTTCTTCTTCTTATTATTATTATTATTATTATTATTAGTAGTAGTAGTAGTATTAGTATTATTAGTATTATAGCTAACGATATATACATCATCGTATGGACTAGATACAGTGATTGACTCAGTGTAAAAAAGACGTTGTTGCATCTAGTACACAGAATCAAAAATTCCCTGGGTTGTCCCTTTAGGGCATCGTTTAAGGATTTAGGGAATTGGCTTTGAAACGAAGGTCCCAGATAATTCTGTTTTGGATTTTTAAAGATGTTTTGATTTAAGATGTCACTTAACATAAAAGAACTATCCTATTAAAACGTTCCATTTACTGTATGTGAAAGGACAACCAACAGCAAAAATGCTTATAGAATTGTGTAATGAAACAAATGCTGTTCTCAAATATTGTAAAGACAGGGAATCTGATTTTTTTTTTCATTCTTCAACTTTCCAGTTATAGAACAAATTCATGTCCAACTTGACAGTATTTACAGATCTTGTTTTTTAGTTATTGAGGTTTGTAATAGGACAATTCAAATCAAAGGGCCAATCGACAAATGTGATACCTATAATAATTAAAAAAATTAAACGGTAACTGTCACTGTTAACTATAACTTTAATTTTGTGTGTGTGTATATGTATGAGTATGTATACACAGTATATGTATCATTGCATTTGAATGAGACTTATTTGGGCTTGTGCTGGTTGACATTGCTTAGTAATGGAATGCATTAACACGTGCTGATTTTGAAATCAAACGCTCTTACATGCTGTTTTACTATTAAACATCTGCAACCCGACTCATTACTCCACCTTTGTATTAAGGACCAGGTAATTTCTAATTCTAAAAAAAAAAAAAAAAGGCAGACTCTCTGGAGTCTTATAATCGAGTTTGTCTAAATGTCCGTTCATTCACCCCAAACTTGGAGTCATTTGGAGGTCTGTTACCTGCATCAGAGGACAGGAGTTGTCATCTGTTCATAAACACAGCGCCAAAAGAAGCCATAGCCAACACAAAGAGCTTTAGATAAGGCAAATATAGCCTCTGTGAGACTGGCCGTGACTTGGGCCATTCTTAGGCTAGAGCTGAATGGAATGTACTCGAGTGGTGGGTGATGCTGAAAAGCGTCTCTCAGCAGCTGATTACTATAAGCAGAGGTCTACGCCTTGTTTGGAGGTTAAGTTAGCTGTACAAAGGGATCACTGACAATACTTTTAAGGTAACAATGTGTGTGTTTGTATCCAAAACTTTTGTAACCTTTTTGCCTCGAGATAAATTGCGGCTTGAGGCGAATCAGGTTACTCACTAAGCTCTCACTTCTCTCTGTTGCAGCGATGGACTATGACTAAAATGTTGTTAGTAATTGTGAGACAGCCCAAGGCTTTGAGAGTCAGTTGACCTTTAGACCACGGAGAGGGTTTTAGACATCAACATTGGTGTAGTAGGTGTCTCAGAGGAAAACCTTCATTATAGCTGTCGTTTAATCTTCTTCTTCTAGTGCTTCTTCTGCTTCATCATCATCATAATAATAGCAATAATCAAAATAATATTCATAATAATCATCAATAATAATAATAATAATGATAATATATTAATATGCAGAGTTTGAGCTGTAGATAACAGTATCTGAATATGTCTGCGTGGTCAGACTGCTCCTATTGTTTAGTCTGATGACAGCACCTTTCACTACACTCACTTGAACCAGGAGGACCACTGCATGCAACCTTTGACCTCCAACCCTATCTGACATCTTCACACCCACCCAGGAAGTGACCCTACGCTGACCCGCCTGACAGTGGTGGGGTGTGAATAGGATTATTGAAAATGGGAGTGGTGAGTGTGAGTGAGCGGACTACAGGAGCAGACCGTAGGGGTTTTTGTTCTAATCGGTTCAGACCGATGTCGGCTTATTGAAGAGAAGCTATTACATGATAATGGCCATTTGAACTAAACGATGAGGGGGTTTAGGCCATGTAGGGGGGCAGGAAAATGGAGCAAAGGCAGGGTATGGCTGCTGGAGCCACATTTGATAAATGAACTGGGAGGAAAGGCCCATCTGGTCTCGCTTTTGCTTTTCTTCATTTAGTTTACATGTTTGAGTGTGTGTGTGTGTGTGTGTTTGTGTTTTTTTTTTTTTTTTTTTGATGGAGCTTATCTGTTCACATGATATTTTTAACAGTATCTTGTCATTGCCTGCTAGATTTTGATATATGAAAATTTTTTCACTTTAAGGTCAGTATCTCTCTCTCTTTAGCAAATTTCTCACATGACATGCCAGATCAGAGGACAGCACCAGCGGCCTCTTTGTCATAACCAGATATGGAGCACCCTGGGACCACAGACTGATTGTTATCATTTACATCGTGCAGGCTTGACTTTAACCAGAGTGGACATGTGTGTGGAAACAATAACATTAGGAGCTCTTAATTTCCCCTGGAAACACCATCAATTATTCATGCAGATCCAGTTGGTGTTATGGTTGCCTCCTTCACTCTGTGAACCACTGTTAATTACAACCTACAAGACTGTTACAGTTAATTTCAAGGCAAGCATATTGTCTCTTCAAGGCTGTCGAGTGGGTCATAAATTATCCTGAAGGTGAAGGAGAACTCGGGGGAAGCAGTTATGAAAATTTCATCAATCTCAGCCGCGCGCCACAGCTGCTCCTGTCAGCGGCCGCATTGTGGAAGAGTATCGCTGGGCACGGGGTCAAAGCTGGGGGGCTGCCAGGGCCAGGGGGGCCTGTCACATCCCAGGACTGCTCTCTGTCACAGCAACACACTTACTCTCTCTCTCTCTCTCTCTCTCTCTCTCTCTCTCTCTCTCTCTCTCTCTCACACACACACACTCACACATACACACACCAGTCGTTACTAGGGTACTGGGCAGAAAGCCACAGAGGCAATCTTCAGGCTGTCCTCTTCTATTAATTTACTTACAGCGTGCACTGTGGTCAAGCTCCTTCTTTTATTATATGGTGTGTTTGTGTGTAGTGTGCAATCATCATGACTGTAGTAGTCAGTTTGGGTCAATGTTTCTGAGCCTTAACCAGTCCATAGATAACTAGGTCTTTATGCCCATCTGTAGCTGAATACATGTTCTCTTAGTGGTGCAGCGGAGCTGAGAGCTGCTCTCCAAATCTTAATCCATTTCTCACTGATGTCAGCTACATCACATTACGTTACACTGCACACACACCAGCACTGGGGGGCCCCCCCCCCCCCCCCACACCCTTCATTTCCTCTGATCAGCAGTGTGAGGCCAGCAGGCGTGAGTTCTTCCCTCTGCTGCCCCGCTCTGCCAACAGCTGTGCCACCCATCCGCAGTCATACATCAGCGCCCATGCCCATCCTCTCCCCCTTGGCCCGAGATGGGCACTCAGGTGTGCGCGCCAGCCTTGCTCGTCAGGTGTGTACATCCTCTTCCATCCTTCAATCTGTCAATTAGCAAAGTGTGTGTGCGCTGCATTCCACGAGCTCTGATGTTGGCCGGCTGGCCTGTCACTAAGCGGAGTAGGGTGGAACAAAGCTGACATGGCTGTTTTGTCTTTTCTTTTATTAAGGGCTGAGACGTGGGGTGGAATTTTAGAGTCTGTCATGCTGACAAAGGCTTTTTTATTCAAAGTTGTACAAAGCAAATAGGCTTATACATTACCTTCCTGACTTATTGTTTCAAATAGGTTTACGGACCAAAAGTACAAACGCGTAATCCTATATGGGTTTATTCAGTGTTGATGGAACTTGAAAGAAGACGCAAGCTTGTCTACACTGCCACAAATTAGTCTTTTAGTCTTTTATGTCTCAAACAAGAATGAGGTCTGAAATGTGTATTCTCTCAGCGAAAGCCGTCTGCATTACTCCCACTGAGAGATGTGTGATGCCTGATTTAGCGAATGACCTTGTGTGTTTGGGGCTCTGTCTGGGTCTTAGTGAAAGCCGTCTTCTCCTTAAGATGGGCACGTTTTGGCACCTCGGACAGACGCGTAAACAGATGCAGTCTCTGTTAGTAATG
Source organism: Clarias macrocephalus (assembly GCA_011419295.1). Lineage (NCBI taxonomy): Eukaryota > Metazoa > Chordata > Actinopteri > Siluriformes > Clariidae > Clarias > Clarias macrocephalus. Next base: position 5,358 of record JAAGKR010003027.1, read on the forward strand.
ACAGGTGATTATATGTGGCAGTGGTGCCAAGGCAATTAAACGGTGGGCTGACGGCACCATTTGGCGCACTGTTATCCCAGCGTTAGGGCTAATTGTATCGGCACTTTCACTCCTGCCAGGACGCGGCTTCGAACATCGTTAATTTTACACCAGAACATGTCGTCTGCCGATGAATGCTGGCTTTGCTGGAGCTTGCTTCTATTCCAGGCAGGAACAGACACTCAGAAGTAATTAGCCTTGTTTTTTTCTTTCTTCTATTTTTTTTTTCGTCAAGGGCCTGTTTTCATATTATTATGTGGCTTTTCCTTGGTGATGCCATGCCCAATTTGCTATGCTTAGGTGGTGTATAGAGACCAGTAGGCTTCAGTGGCATGATAGTGTTCCAGTTTGATGTTTCTTTACCACTTATGCTTGATGCCTTTCAACTATTGTAACTCTGACATGTATGAGATAGGTCTTCTTTTATAGCATTTGTACTTTTGACTCATTTGTGGTAAGACGAATTATGACCACTGAGCGTTTTTATGCTATCCTAGTCTGGCATCCCTGTCGTTAACTGCTCTCTCCTGCTTTTACTCCATTGAAAATGTTCATAGAATAAGTATGGAGCAGTGTGGTTCTCACCGGAACCAGCCCCTATGAACACTAGTTGCAGTTCCCCTTTTTGACCATTAGGTGCAATAATAACTGTGGAGCTAGGCGAGCACTCTGACCCATGATTGCTCTATTAACCTACTGTGATCTACTGGGAGGAAATGAATGAAACATAGGCTTATATCTGTCAAATAGCAGCTTTTTTTTTTATTATTTTTTTTAGCCGGTCACTCCAAATAGTATTTGAATGGAATGTAAGATGTATACTGTTGTGAGTGTGGATTTTGGGATGCTTAACACATTAAATTGCTGATAAGGACAATAAATGCAAATGCAATGCAAATACAATTTAAGATTGTATACATTTTTAAAGTATCGAGCCTATGCTGAAGTGACACATTGCAATTTCCTATAAGTCAAAAAAGACATCCTATTTTATACATGATATACATTATATCTGTAAAATTCCACTTTGCCTGATACAGTAACAGTAAAGTGGCTGTATCTGAGTATACAGTAAGCATGGCTACCTCTGGCATAATTTGCGCTTAGCCTGGTCTGTGCCAAATGACACTCACTCGGTCTGCTGGACTGGTTAACATATGATGCCATTTGCTATCACCCAATGTGGCATGCTGTTATTCTTTAATTACTCTGGCTTAAACAGCGCAGGACTTGGGCAACCTCTGCTAACTAGCTTTGATCAGATCTCTAGGAACACGCTCTACCAGCATGCAGTGGTATGTATGACTTAACAGCCATGCACACGCAGCTTCGTCTGCTTGTTATCCTGGATTTATATATTTTTTCCTTTTTTTTTTCCCGCTTCACACACTTCACTTGTGTGAAATGGTGATAGGAAGCTAGAAAAAGTGAAACCTGATCATTTTGTGTGCTTGATTGTTATCCTTACTTCCCAGTTCATACTTGTAGTAAATTTTACTTTTCCTTACAATAGCTATTCATGATGTCATAAAAATGAATATGTAAAAAAAAAAGCACAACACATGCAATGAGATACTTTAACATAAAAAAAATATTGAAAAGTTTTTTAAATGGTGGTGGTTTTTTTGTGCATAGTTTTCTTGCACAAAAGTAAAGCAATTACTGATTACAAAATTATCACTAATTATCAGTTAATGTTTTTTTTTAATAAATTCTGCTTTGTAATATAAGAAATTATGAATTATCTATTCCATCTTAATATAATTTTTTGAAACACCAATCATTAATGCATGTCCACATTTTACAGTGTGTATTCATGTTTCTTTATTCAGTGCTTTTGTATAACTTAAATGCTAATGGTGTACATGACCAAAAAATCTATTAAAAAGTTTTTTTCATTAATTAATAAATGAACAAAAATTGGTCTCATTTGACCAGACACATCCTAATTATTACCAATTATAGGACTGAAAATTAGAAATCAACTACAATAACAATCTAATTCGTAAAGCTCTATTACTGTGATATTTGGGAATTTAACTTCTAAAGTCCTTTTTTTGTGCCAGTGGTATCTATATTTTTATTATTTATTGATTCTTATTAATTTATTATGGGACATTATTCTATATATTTGTTATTCAGTTTCTGAGGCTTTTAGAGCTAATAAAATTATGTTCATTTCCACAAATCACAAATTGCTTGCATTTAATTAAAATATTACCCAGTTTTCTTTTTAATAATGTATTTTCTTTTTAACTGTAAGTTAGTTGTTAGACAGTTGCTCATTTTAATATATTTTTTTAAAACATCATTTTGGTTAGTTTTTTTTTAAATAAAGGATGCCAATAGTTCTAAATGACATTATGTTTAAGAAATGTAATATTTACCATGTTGCATCTTTTTTTTTTTTTTTTTACCTGTGTTTATTTAGGATATTCATATGTTCCTAAGGCAAACACTGGGAACATTAATGTAATAGCTACTGTAAGTGTGTGTGCGTGTTTGTGTGTGTGTGTGTGTATGTGTGTGTGTTGGCAGAGGACAGTGGTGTCAGATGGAGTATAATTAGGAATCGGTGAACAGACTGTCCTCCCGGTGGGGTTAGTATGCTAGATGCTGTTGGGATTCAGTGTTGTCAGTTTGGCCAAGGCCAGCGACTTCTAAATATTGGGTCAAAGACACTTCCTGTGTATTTCCATCTAATCCCCTTACACAGCTGTGCCAAACTCACAACATCATCAACAGTAATGAGACACACACACACACACACATTTTTACACAAACCTACTGTAATGATTGCAAGTTTGTTTTTATGTGCGAATCGGTGCTGAAGTGTACGGTTACATCGTAAATTGTATAAAACTTACAGCAGTCGTTTTTGCTGAGGTTTGAAATATTTGTAAATATCTCAGCGGCATATCAAACTGAACACACATTTCAAGCTTGCATCCTCTATAAGCGTTCAAGTTACTCCCAGATGACAGTCCTAAATAACTTTTGTCACAGACAATTATATTTGTGTTTAATTCCAGGCACAAAAATACCCATGCCAGTGTAGCTGATATAACCATGACTGTTCAATTTGACATGGACGTAACCACCTCATAACATACCATTAGAGCACACCATAATACAAAGGAGGGAGCTTAGAATTTGAAGCAGGCAACAGTCTGAGTATTTCTGATAATCCCTTTCTGATTGAAATGTCACTGATAGTGCGATGAGGCTTGTCACCCCGAATAACAAATTCTATATTTACTCAGGGCCAGTCTCGAGCTCCACTGCCCAGGGTGTGCATGTCTCCCTCCATCAGCTGAAAAATGAATCAGCCCCATTTAGGCAGCACAATGCAGGTGAGCCTCAGGGCAGTAGGACTGCTTTTCTTTTTTTTTTTAGGTGGGGGTGGGGGGCAACAATATTTGTTACAGGTTCAGATCATTGTTTCTTTACTTTTGCATCTGTAGATCAATTTTATCAACATGTTGAATTGTCTCTGTCAGATATTTGTTTTTGATGCACTTTTGTGCAATCCGCTCTGGTTTAATTTAAATGTGAAATACATGTATTTGATGCAGCAATTTTATAAATATTTTTTGCAGAATATATATCAAATATATTTTCCATATCACACATGTTGAAGAGATATGAGAAATAATACTTGTCACAGCTGAAACATTACGTTCATCATTTTTCACAGAGGTGTCTGATACTAATAATCTTGACATTAATAAAGAAGAAAAAAGGTTCTTTCCTTAAAACATCCACTGATGCTCTTTTTAAATGTCTTATATTTTATATTTATTTATTTGAATCTTATATTAGCAGTTCTTATGTCTTTTTCCTCGTTGTAAAAAAGACACATTGACATTTGTTTTAAGTGGTAAAAATTGAGAGAGCAATTAAAGTCAGAAAATTGAGATTTAAAGATTTCTTTGGTGCCCTATCTGTGACAACGTGAGCATTATGGACCAAATTTGTGTGGCCACTGGTGCTGAGCAATATAATGAGATATTGGCGTCAAGTCTGGGATTTTACTTTTTTTTTTTTCAAGACATTTACTAGAGAGAGAAAAAAAATAATACCTTAAAAAGGAGGAATCAGATGTATTAGGGTACAAAAAAAGAAGAGAGAATAATTTAAATTGCACACAAGAGGAAGGCTTTAAATATATTTGCATGCCATTAGGACAGGCCCTGTAAATACAGGAATTATCACAGAGTTAGTGAGTTAATTAACCAATGTTAAGGAGCCCCACAGGAGATCGGCTTGACAGACTGCTAAAATGGTTTCTCATTACCTTTCCTGATGACCTTTGCTGTAATAACTACAGTGGCCTTCAAAATCCTGCAATCACAATGGAGTACATCAGTATCTTGCGGTATCATAAAGGAAAATAATATCTCATAAGAGCAGCGGAGCATATTATATAAATATAATTAGGTTCAGTATGGACTGACACTTCTGCTGTTTTGGCACTAAATCATGTTGGATTAAGTGTACTGTTTATTGAAAAAGAAGCCTTTTTGTATGTTTGGAAAGAGATGTGTTTTAGCTGGTTGTTTGATTCCCATGGCAAAAATTCAAGTACTTCAGATACTCATATTGCCTTCCATGTGTAACCTCCTTAAAAAAACACATGTCAAGAGTTTGCAAAACACTTTTTGACTCTTTCATTGCACTGATAGCTACTGCATCGTCTCTTACTGAGGTCAGACACTCAGCGTTATTGAATCAGGTCTGATCCACTGCCAATGAGAATCCAATGCCATTGATCTCTGTGTAATATGAGCTCATTAGTGTACTGACTCAGGGTCAGGTTGTTTGGGAAATGAAGAGGGTGGCCATTTTGACCTTAGCAAGCGCCTCCAATCGATTAGCTCTGACTGGGAAAATAAGCCACTGAGAGGTTAACTCTGCTTTGCCTGAAACACGATTACAGTACTTCAGCCTCTTGGTTAAAGCATTAGACCAGAGTAACTTAATTAGCACTTTCTTATAGTATTAATAATGACTTGGGCAGACTGATTTACATTGATTCTTGTTTCGTGTGTTTCATGAGACGAATGGCACCACATATTTGATGTGTTTAAGTTGTGTGAGAGTGCTTGCTAAACTGCTGTACTCAAAGGTAATGTTCTTTATGGATTAGATTAGAGGCAATAAGTATTTCAATTGAGTGTTACAGACAGAGTCAGGTAGGACTACAGATACTTTATGGCACAAAATATGACCGGTGTTTTGAGGTGGTGAATTTAGCACTTTGGATGTAATAGAGCTTAAAGATGTACTCTGCTTATTTTGGAGAATTTATTTGACCCTCTATGATTTTTACATAATCATGAAAGAAGATATATACATAATTTTAGGGACAATAAAGATGAAAAAAAAAATGACACAGGCACATGAAAGTTATGTTTTTGTTTCAGAATGTGCATGATTAGTATGGCTGGAAATTAATTTCTGCAAGTTGGAAGTGCATAAAAATCGAAATATTATAGAAACCAAATTGACTACAAAATGAAATTAACAAAATTAGCATTTACAATGCTTCATTACAGTGCTAGATGTTAAGTATGTAACCCGAGCGATCCAATAAAATTCTGGCAAATTTTTTGTCAGGTTTCACACCAAAATCTTCCAGCCATCTTTCAAACTGCTGTCCTGTGTGAACTCTACTTTAATTAAAACGTGATTTTATGACTCTTTTTTGGAGAACCTGTTACAGTTTGCTTGCAATTTAATTCTATGTCAGTCATTTTTCTTCCTGAAATATTATAAAGATCCATAGTCACATTACTAGACTATAACTAGCCTAATAAAAAGACCTCCGGTCTTTTTTTGCTTTAATTCATTAATTTTGGGGGGAATTTGTCATGTTATACCAGTTGTTTTGGCTAAATAAATATTTGAATCATCATTTAATTATTCATCTATTAAAATTATTATTTAATTATTGTGATTCTTTGATATTATATACAAGCTGAACACGTCTTTGACTACATATAGCACCTCTCTGTTGTCGCCTATAATATGCCTATGATTGCTGTGGATTCTGTTGAATAATTAACAAATTGCTGCTCTTACAATGACAAAAATTGCCTTTTTGTCTATTGAACCTCATCTGTCCTCTAAACGATTGTTGACACTGTGGAGCAGCATCTAATATAAATGGTTAATGGGTTGTGATGACCAACTACATGGTTGAAAGACCGTGTAATCTCCCCTCAATTACGGAAAGGCGCATGCAGCCCTCTCTGAAGCCCTTCCCTTCCTCCCTTTCTTTCTCCCTCAACCAGCTGCCACTGATGAGCTCTGATCGTTGTGCTGTCAGGTGTAAAAAATGAAAAGCGCTGCTCTAAGGAAGGCACTTAGATGCACTAGGCAGATGACTAGTTATTTGTGTGCTTGCACCATGTGTCACAGTAGAAACACGGCAGCCCTCTGCATCTGCACATCTATTGCTTTAATTAGCCATACAGTCTGTCAGTGCAGAAGTGGGCAGGTACGGTGTATATACAGAGCTGTGCAGCTGCATTAATACAATTCAGGCTCGCTCTGTGACAAGACACTCTTATGCAATAATCACATCCAGGCTCACGTAGAGGCAGCATTGCTTCTGAGTTTGATTTAATATTCCTTCTCAGTTTTTTTTCCTTTCCCTCGTGAGTATATTGATATACAGACGGAGCGGTTCTTTGTCTGGAACTTTATGCGGTACCTTATTTCTAATTATACGAGAAAAGAAACATTGTGAGTTCAGGGATGTTTCGATAATGGCTATCACTTTTGAGCTTCTTTTTTCAATGGCTTTGATTAAGAGGATTATACATAGCTTAATGAGGTTTCCAGTTGAGTGCACAGAGTAATGGGGATAATTTCCAGCCTGGGATTCCTCTTTCACTGCAATCTTCACTCAGGTGATGGAACTGAACGATCTGAACTCCCCTCTCAGAAACGCATAACGTAATCAATACCGCCTCAGTATGAAATCATTTCAACTGGAACTTCAACCTGTTTTTCCAGTTCACAAGAAACAATTAAACAGAGTGCTTGAAACTCGAATTAATTCATTCTTTTTAGATTTTGGACTGTTTCCTGCTCGAGACTGAACACAGCTGAGAGGGCTTAAAATGGGATTTAAAATAGACAGGCATGCAGTTGGTGGCCTGTATATTCATCAGAGCACCAGTGTTCTCGCTCTGACCTGTGCTTCCCCTGATGATTTTGTTTTACCGCTGCTCCTGTGGGGCCACGGGTAAAGGCAGCAGACTGACTAATGTTTTTATAACCTCCTAGACAGGCAATACAAATGATTCCCAATCTAATCTAATCATGCTCTTCGAAAAAAAAAAAAGAGAAAGAAAAATGGAGCATTTGCAGATATATATACTCAGCACTAATGTCACAGCTTTGGGTTTGTAGGTTGCCTCTGGGCTTATACCATACACAGGCCCTTTCTCCCAGCAAGTGAGGGAAAGAATGATGTGAATATTATTCCGTTCTCAGTGGCATTAGAAGCCCTCATGGTTTTGGCGACAACTTTATCGCAGCACCAATATGAAAACGGAAGGGGTTGGAGCTCATATTCAGCGATGATTGACAATTATGGCCACATAATTCTCCCCCTGTCATTTCTGCTCGCAGACTCCTTCCCTCTCCATCGAGGTGACATCCCTCAGATAGAGGGGATAAATATGCCATAAATCAAGCCAAAGGCTTATAGGTCCCCACTGGGATAATCTGCCATGCTGCACCGGCCTAGTATTCATCATTAGATTGTGAACTAGAGCGAGGTCATGACACCAGGTAATTTCCTCTCCCCCACCCACCCCCACTTTCAGTTTCTTTCTCCCTATACACCTCTCTCTGTCTCTCTCTCTCTCTCTCTCTCTCTCTCTCTCTCAACCCTTGGACATACACCTTGTGAAAAACCTCCTCATATCAACCAATAAGAGAGCATTAATATGAGAGTTTCCCATCCTCTCTCCCTGCCCCCTACTGAATTCAACGATAACCACATTTCACATCAACATTTTTTTTCCCCATCTCGCTCTCTTTTTTTCATCTGCCTCCCATTATGTAGCGTGTCTGTCATCCGCTGATTTATTAGCATGTCCTAGCACTGGCAAGCTAGCTTGGGTTTGGTTAGTGCTGGCGGTCCTGTCAGATATCGAGTTAATTACCAGCAGTAATGAGGGGCTGCTGCTTGGGTGGACATGACATTTGAGGCGTGTCGCTGGCGAAAAAACAAACAAATGAAAAAATTTCATTAGTACAAAGTGACAGCTTGCTTTTATCTGGCTGAGCTGCTCAGATTGAACTTCACTCTCCGTTGTTTGTTTGGAGCATAATGAACTGTGCACACATTTTCCTCTTCTTCTGACACAGACGGTACCAGATTCTTCCTAACAGTCAACAATAACGATGAAAAAGCTCGCCCTGCATGTGTAGCCGCAAACACATCAATTATTCATCTTTGTTAGCCTTATTATTTCCCCTCCGCCGACATTAAATGCTACCTGGTATTTGAAGGGAGCTAATGATCAATGAGCCTTGAAGCCTGGGAATGCAGTGAGGTGTGTGACAGTACTGATTATATTTACACTTCATTCCCCTAAATATAGATCTGCTGTCCCACTGGTCGCGATGAATGCAGTGTTAGTGTAGAGATGTTGCCTCATGAGGTGACAGCGGTGGAGAATACAGCTTGGTTGTAATGAGAGGGCTTGGGAGCAGGGGGCTCAGGGGAACACGAGAGGCCTGGATGCATGATTTCTACCTGCTAAGCAGATGTCTATACTGCACATACTTTCTCACTTACTATACACAGTAACAGAAATGAAGGATGCACAAACGCCCTTTTTGGATACTCGATAAAATGCATTTGGTCACATAAGCAACAAACTCTGGTCCTCTTTGCATCATATAGTGTAGTAATTTCATACAGTAGCCTTCCATATTTTTTTTGCCTGAGGAAAAATCTAAAACTTGTAAGGTAAATGAATGACTACAATCAAATTGAACTCTGTTTTCAATTTCAGTAATATTTTAAGACAGAACAGCATGATCAGCATCACGATGTTGATTGAGATCTTACATTTTGCCAGTTTTAATTTGCCCTACTTCGTTGCCAAGTCTACATTCTCCTTATAGATGTTCATTTGTTTTCCCATCTTCCCTTGCCTTTTATTTCCCCATTTCTGTAATTCTTTTATTTTTCGATTTCCTTTATTTCTTGTCTGGCTAAATCACATCACCCCTCCCCTCCTTCCACCTTGATAAATAATTTGCGATGATGCGCGCAGCCGTCAGTCATCGAGGCCTGCGCGACGTGAGCTCTGCCGAGATGCGATAACTGCTCCCATCTCTTCACTGAGGCATGGAGATTTATTGAGCTGCGATAAGTGACGCGCTAGCCATCACACTCAGCCAAATAGACTCCCCTATGCGTTTATTCTTATTGCGGCAAGAGATGCAAAATGTCTCCCCAGAGGGCCCAATTGCTGCCAAAGAGGCCTGGCAGCCTGTATGTGTCATTACTTTCTATTAGATAAAGAAGGAAATGCGGCTCTCTGGGACTTCGCCGATGATGGCAGTCGTTTGTGTGAGTGACAGAGCATCACTCACTGGCAGCCCTGAAGACGACTCCCAGGCACAGAGTCCCGTCTTACACTGTCATATTTTTCTTTCCTATTTAGATGTTTGCGTTGTCTTCACTGCACTTCTAAGTCATTATGGATCAGAGGGCTCTCGGGCTGCTGCTGGAAACAGCCGTGCTGTGTGGAAGAAGTCCTATCACAGGCTGTCACAACTTTGACACACTTTGTGAAAAAGCTTGGCGTTTGGGCCTCAAAATGATGCATATGTTCTCTGTCTGATAATAACTTGGTAATAGATATGTAATAGACATACTTTTCTGAAAGATGCATTTCATTCCGAATGATGGTGTTGTGTATCCTCAAGCTATAAACACAAAACACACGTCATGTAAGACTGACAGCTCTTTTCTTGTCTATCTGCTGTAGTGAACGAACTCCCAGAAAAATAATTATTGGATCAGGAAGTTCCTAGTTGGGACTGTGCTCATATTTTATCCATCCTTTATGCATGACATTGCTCCAGTCCACCTGCACTAGCCCAAATGTCCTTTCATTAACTATTCATTCAGATGATGTCTGTAATGATTTCCTGTCACCTTGCGTCTGTGCAGCTCATAGTTTCACTCCATTTTCCTCTTTGTCACATGCTGTTGAAGTCAGTTCGCATGAAGCAGGAAGGGCTTTTAGCTCTGTACTTGCAGAAGTTTAAAATCAATGCTGTCACATGCGTGGTGTAAGATGCAGTCAGTGTGCAGATGGAGATCTTTTTTGACTGTCATGCTTCTATATACTGCTTCTGTTTTTGTAACTCCAGTATACCTCACTGAATAACTATCATTCAGAGAAATGCTAATGTATTGTGTTATGATTTGCCCTTTGTTTGATGTTGGCCAAGAACTTTAGTGCAGTCACAGCATGTGAATAAACTTGTAGGTTAGCACCACATTCATTTTTTTGTTTTAAAATCTTCCATAAATATCATGTATAATTTTAAACCATCAATAGACCATTTAGCTCTAGAAGACATTAGAAAATGAATTGCATGTCCTGTGTATAATTCATTTACAGCTGTTTAGCTTCACCATCCTCAGTGCTGCATAGGGGGCTATGGGTTCCTTTTCTCAATGCTGGCTTTATTGTTTCTTCTTCATAATCTCTCAAGAAATTTATTTGCTAATTACAGAGTGATCTGTCCAAAGACAGCACTTTGTCATCAAAATTACGTACAAAAAAGATCTCTACAGATTATAGTTTATAGTGCATGGAATGGCAGTATGAATGTATCTGTCTCTGATTCACAAAACAATTCATATACAACTCATGAGTCAGCTTCAGCAGCGTTGACAAACTGAGCAGTGGAAAAACCAGCTGCTTATTTCCATGTCATATGCATACGATGCATCCCAGTGTATTCTCTTATACATTGAAATAACATTAAACTCATTCTAATTTATGCAGGTGAGCTACGATGTATAATGTGTTACTTAAGTATGAATGTATGATGATTTTTCTCTTTCTGCCGGCATTTATGAGTTTTGGAAAATCCCTTAATGAACAACAGGCTGTGTTTCATTCTGTCTCATCATACAGTATGTCACACACATTTTCCAACACATTTTGTGTTGGAATTCTATTTGATTATAATATACTTTAAAAATATCCAGGCATGCTTGTCCAGTGCAGCTCCACAGTGCTTCTTGTACATAAACTCACCTTATTTACAAGCTGATTGACATTTACATGTTGACAGAAATAGGATTATTTATATGATTTAAATGCAGTGCTATTGTTTATATTATTCTGTTTGCTATACATCATATAGTTACTGATACTAATTTAGCTGAACGAACTGCAATTCAAGCCGTTCTTTAGGTTGGTAAAAAAAATTCTACTCTAACCCGATATGAGTTTGACCAAATACATCCACCAGATGAAATTGCTGACGAAGAAAACTTTCAGTGGAAGTTGCTTGTTTTATGATTAGAGTTAACCATGGACTATTAAGGTCCAATATGGATATTTCAAATGCTTATGTAAGCAGTTACTCAGATCCAAATTTTAGATGTAATTTTATTATATCATATAATCTAATTAGTCTACATATACAATAATTTGTCTGTTTTTCTGTTGCGTTCTTGCAGCCCGGCTGGGAAGGGACTAAACGTATTTTAAATATATATACTGATCAAAACATTAAGCCCATTATTATGTAGGTTCCCCTTGTGCCACTAGGGAAATTCTGCCCCCTTTGGGGCATGATTCCACAGGACCTCTGGGGGTGTGCTGTGGTGTCTAGCACGAGAATGTTAACAGCCAATTGTTTGGGCGTTGTGGGATGTGGGGTGGGGCCTTCATGGATCATATATGATATAAAAATGTGTTCCTGTAATTTTAACATGATGTGTGGCTCTGTGCCAATTCAATCAGAAAGTGTTAAGCCCCATACAACTGTGATGCACTAGGTGTTCTGATACCTTTCTGCCATGACCAGCGCTGACTTTCCAGCAGTTTGTGCAACATTGGCTTTTCAGTGGGATTTGACTGGATGGGCTGGCCTCTGGTTCCCACAGGCATACATGAGCTTTGGGTGCTCATGACCAGATCTCCAGTGTACTGGTACATAATTGACAATCAATGTTATTCAAGACACCTGGCACCAGTCATGTTACTGTCGTGGCTAACCTATATATAGCCACAACACTAACACTATATATTACGTCTCTATTATATCTCTATTTTTGTTCTCCTCCTTCTATTTCTTCTTGATGTTTTTATTGTTGGATGGGATAATGTGTGTATGTTAGGGAATGAAACTCACTAATACCTGTAAAATAATACACTGACTTTATATCTAGTATAAAATGAAATTGTAAATGATTGTGTGATGGTGATGGCTTGCAGGATGGGTGGGGTGGGGGTGGGGGGTGTATCTATTATAAGTGCTACACAAATAACAGAAAATCGATTTGAAATTTTCCTACTGAAGAGATTTGATTAAACTTCAGCCATTACTTCAGCCCCTCCAGTTTTATTCCACTAAGTGCAACTTATCAGTTCCACTTCTGCCACATTAGTGGGTGTTGACCTCATGACTAGGCTCATTAACCACTGTTTATGTAGCCAGCAGCCTCTGGGCACACTTACTCGTATGCATTTGACAAATGGACAAATGTTGTTGTCCATCAGCTTTGACACCTCTGTGTGTGTGTGTGTGTGTGTGTGTGTGTGTGTGTGTGTGTGTGTGTGTGTGTGTGTGTGTGTGTGTGTGTGTGTGTGTGTGTGTGTGTGTGTTTTATTGGCTAGACAAGACTCCAGAGTTCTTTATAGCTTTTGTTACAACATTCCACTTTAATCATATGGTTTAAGGGATGTCCAAAGTTCTTCAGCTATAAACATGTTTTAGAAGATAATCTCAGCTATTGTCAGATATTGTATATTATATTATACAAAAGTTTAATTATGGGTTCTATGCATCAGGCAGATATGTTTTCAATCATCTTGTGCGTTCTTCCTGTTGAGCTGCAAAAGAATGTAGTCGTGATGGCTCCTTTTGGTTTTCTGTTAATGAAATCAGATGGTGATGGTTTTATGCTGAAGTTTAGTTTATTTAGTCTTTATATGGTAAGGCATCGATTCCCAGATGAGGTTTTTCAATCTATGTGCATTATGTACACTTGACTTTATATAAGGCTAATAATAAACATTTATTCCTTCATCTTCTATACGGCTTATCCTGTGTACACGATTGCGGCGGAACCTATCCCAGGAGACTTTGGGCACAAGATGGGGTACACGCACACAATGGACAATTTGGTAATGCCAGATTATCTGATCTGCATGCCTTTGGACTGTGGGAGGAAACCTGAGTAACCAGAAGAAACCCACCAAGCACGGGAAGAACATGCAAACTTCCCGCTCACAGACCCCGAGGCAGGAATCAAACCCTCAACCCTGGAGGTGCGAGGCCACAGTGTTAACCACTACACCACTGTACCGCTGCTAATAATGAACAAATTTTAAAAATATTTATAATTGATATAATAAGTTTTTGTTAGGTGACGTATATTAAATGTCTTTGTTAGGTGACGTATATTAAATGTCTTTATGGAAGAAATCTCGAGTGTCAGCATTTCATAATAGTCATTAGGTTTTCAGCTTTGGAAAATTCTTCCGGTCAGAGGGGTTTGCACTTGCTTTGGAAACATGATAAATTGCATTTTTGTTTTTATCAACTTTACGACAAAGAAATATATATATATTTTTTAATGAGGAAATTACTGGTTTGTATTCTGTCACAAGGAATAACAGGAACTAGCTTCTGTTGTGTATGATGCTTAATATTAAATGTAAGTTTAATGGTTAAAAAGAATAACATTGTTTACTATTATTATTATTATTATTGTTATTATGTCTCTTAATTGTTTTCGCATTGCAGTGCTATTAGAGAAATAAAACACATCTGATCATGCTGCTATATGTATCACAGTAGGATTATTGTCCTTTAACAGTGGACTGTCATATTTTATTGCCTTTTTCATATTTAATTTTGAAAGGGATACAACAGAAATTACTTCTAATACCTGTTTACACTTTCAATAGCATGGCAGAGATGGACATTTAAGGTTTGCTTTTTAATTCCAATTTATCTATTTCCTTTCTTTCTTCCTGTCAACCTCCACTTCTTTCTTTCCCTGTGCCTTTATGTGATACATGGCTGAAGGAGCAAAAAGCACATCAATGTTTATTTCGTCTTTCTTCATCAAATGCAGTACAACCGAATGCATTTGCACTTTTGAGTAATAATAGTCATAAATATGAATGTGACCAGAGAAGCCCATGCCTTTTGATTCTCCCTCAGAGATGCCTTTTATACAATAGAATTTTAGCACATTTATTACCGTCTGTCGAGTGTGTAAAAACACTCTGATTCATAACCACTGATGTACTCTGATGCCACTGGAGGACGTGAAAGAGGCATCTGAAAGGAATCTATTTGGCATCTCTGCTCTTTTGTCTGCCATTCTTTTGGAAAAAAGGCCAGGAGCTTTTGTATCCACCTTTCTTATTCTCCACATCCAGTTTTCTCTTCTCAATGCCCCTTTGCTTTGTCAAGGGAATCATTACTGCTTTGGTGAATATTTCATACACTTCAATACCTCTCCTCTTATTCACCTGACAAATACGGCCTCTCATCCACCCACAAGCTCAGCAAATAAATAAAACACATCCAACTGAGCAACCTGGACAGCCTATTGTGTTCGTCTGTAACTTCTTCTTTCTCGGGCGCTAGCCCTGCACAGCTGCACTGGATTGGTAGATTCTTTCTGTTACCATGGGCCATAACAGCATGGCCTTTCATATAATAAGACTTTTAATGAAATATTCTCTTTCTTAAGCTCAGCAAGATATCTATTTGATAAGTTGTTTTGAAAGTTGTGTATTTTCTTTTGAAACTGACCATCACTCATGTTCACGCTCATGCAACCCTTGCAAGGCTTCAGGGAGAGGAAGGAGTGAGAGAACACTTGTGAAGAAAGCTCCACCTTTAAGAAAAAATTGATATGGAGACATCATAGCAGCTTTTGCTCTATGCAGACTCAACAGGAAAGTGCTCCAAACAGACAGTCTGACCTCTGTGATTTTAATTACATTACACCGAACTAGTTTTCAGGTGCAGGAACAATATTAAGACATAATTGCTGAATAGAAATAATGCTTAGATTCACTAAAGGTTGGTAGCATGCAAGATCTACTTTGCCCACTTGGCGAACAAGCTCATATTTAATTTAAACTGAATTCCACAGCGTCCTCTGGCTACGATTTTTTTCTCCAGGTATATGGCAGGAGAAAGGATAGCCTAAGGGCTGTATACTACTTTCAAAGCCTTTTGAGATTTCCAATGTCCTCTTGTTGCTATCTTTTTTTTGCTTCCATTGGTGACCAAACCTTTTGTTAGACTGCCCTTGGTCTCAGACTGCCCTTGGTCTTACATGTGTAGCTGTAATTATGAATGAGGTGAATGAGTTCTACAAACCATCTACTCTTTTTTTCTGTCCCTGCTGCTGTCAAATAAAAGACAGATGTATATTAAAGTATTGATCTGGAAACAGAAAAATGATTTATCTGCTGTAGAAGATGAGCAGGACTACAGTCACTGTAAGCAGTTCTGGACATCTCTTTAGAAAAAAGAAAAAAAAACATCTGACCAGGATTAAAGGCTGTTATAGATCTATCCTGTCATGTTAAAATATTTTATTGATTCTGTGTTTCAACATTATGTGACTAATGCATGTCTGTGTTACAGCTGTGCTCATGAGTACTTTGCGTTTCTGTGTTGGTTTTTCATTAGAGTGTGTGTGTCAGAGCCAGCACAAGTGCCAGGCATGTTTCTCCAGAAAGCAGGCCACACCTCATCCTCTACCCAAAAGACGAGTCACATACTGGGACACAGATGATCTAGTGGCCTGGTTAGTCTGGTGCTATTTTAGAAGAACTGTGTGAAGGGTGTTGGACAGCTGCAGTGGTCGTGCGCACATGTGTTTGAGAGCTTGCTGTGACAGGGTGTCAAGAAGAGAAAGAGAGTGAGAAAGAAATGGTACACAGTTAAAAGAAAAACAGCTCCAGGTAGAGCTTTTCCCTTTGGGCTGCAGTCCTGCCAAAGAATGACTTTAAAGAACCAGCAATGCATTAAGATTGAAATAACATCTGCGGACAGTAGAAAGATTGAAGGACTTCATTAGAAAAAGCACAAGTTCTGTGGACAATGTATGCTTATACTGTACATATTGACAATTACATAGAAAATATAGGATTATAGAGATGGGGGAAATTTTTTATCAGTTACACGTCGCAATTGACAAGTTTTAAAAAATATATTTTTTACATTTATATATGTTTGCATTTGAAGTAGTAAAAATTCCATTCCTTTATAATCATACAGGGGGTGTAAACTATTCACACATTGGCAGTCAGCAAAACATCTATTGTAGGAGCAAATTATTATTAATTATATAAATAATTTGATATGTTTGTAGCAAAATCTTTAAAAAATATAAATATATATCTATAAAGTGTGATGTTTGTAACCTCATGATACTTACAGAATCACAATTCAAATTGAATCGGCACCGAGGTATCATGATAATATTGTATTGGGTGGTCCCTAGTAGTTCCCATACCTACAGGATTGATAAAAATCATTATGATGACCAGTCTTAAAAAATGTGCAATATATTTAGCAAAATTCTCTTGAAATGTTTTATTCAGGATTCTTCAACAAAGTTGCTTTTACATTACATAAATTACAGAAAACAATAAAAAAGTTATTGAATGTGGATTTTTACCTCAACACCCCATTTTCTATTTATTTATGTATTTCTGAAAATTGACATCTACTCATCCATGTAAAAAGTTTCATAATCCACCAACTGTATACACCCCCCCCCCCCCCTCAACACACACACACACACACACACACACACACACACACAATACCTCCTGAACATGGAGTGGAGAGGACTCTTGGGAATTCTTGGGGGTTGACATTTTAATACAGGTAATTACATCCCAATCTCTCTGTGTATCCACCTGTAAAATTATATTAGCCATGCGATTTCCCATGGTCATATGGGGTGCAGCCCTATGAGAGAGTCCTATTTTCGGTGTTTGATTGTTTAATTGTATGGTGATCTAAGGTCTCACACATTTCTCAAGGTCATGGGAGTTTCCAGAGTGCTATGAATATTTCAGGGAAATGAGGAGGGGAGGCTGGCATATTTGTTCACTGTCTTGCTCTATGCAAAGTTTTGTGCTTTTATCGGAGTCAAAATATAATTTCTGTAGTCTGCAGTCAAAAACTCTGACTGTAAAGCTCATAGATGTACCATGCATTATTGGGATACATATCACTTCTCTGTGTCTGGCCTCATATTTTAAGTTAAAGACAAGCTGATTTTTCATACATAAAAGCCTTATACACAAATATTGCAGCACATGGAATATAGGCCAGAACAAAGAAGAACAGGGACAGCTGTGAAGCTGAAATGAAGATCCATACTGCGTTACTCAATGACTTCAGTTCACAGCTTGGCCAGCAGCCATCATGCTGAAACTGGCACCACTGTGTTAGATGGCTGCCAGCACATTTTCTCAAGTGACGAAGAAACTGTGTCTTATTAGTTCACACACTGTGTCTAAATTCTGGGCCTTTATAATGAATAATGTGCAGCTTTGCAAACAATAAGAGAAGTTATTTTCCCATCTCCTCCTAGTTAAATGACTAATTGTCAGGTTAGCATTTACTTATTTGGACAGTCAACACTAGCCTAGCTTAATATCAGCTGCTATTTCAGTGTGCCACCAGGAAATGCCCTTACGCACTCCTCCAATCCCATCTGTAATAGCTGTGTTCCTTATGAGCCGGCACCTTGCATCAGCCAAATTGTGAGTACGCATAGAACGAGCCAGTGTAAATGTCAAGTGGAATAAGAACTCTCTGGCCTCTAAAGCCTTTGCCTTTACCCTTGACAAAGTGGAACTATTACCATAATTGTCCTGTAACTTTTCCTGAAAGGGGTTGTGGGAGTAGAGTGAGGAATTTTCAGCTTGGTGATGGGTGAATGGTGCAGGCCTCCCGTCTGCTCTCCTGTTCCTGCATCCAGACGATTCCCCATTGTGTTTTGCTGAATGCAGTCCCCTCAGAAAGCTCACTCATAAACGGCCATGAAATCTGGGCCTCCTCCCTCTCTATAGAGCCTGTCCACCCGAGTGACACGTCCACTGCCTTTTTGTCCTCTTCTTTTCTCACCCAAGCAAAAGCTCTGAAAGCACAACGGCTTCAATGTTTGACATCTTTTATGTCATTTAGCATGCTTCTAATAAGAAAACTTTATTTATTCAACAAGAAGACAATTTGTTTTTGAAAGTTTGAGGGTAATATCTTGTCAGATATGCTAATGAAGTGGTTAAATGTGACAATATGACAATCCTAAATAAAATGAGCTAAATTATGGTTAGTGGTGGTGAGCAAAAGAAGTTGTTTCCTTTCCTTTAACCAGAAAATTTGCTTAAATTTAATAGACTCACTCTATGATGTATTAAAAATTAAACAAACTATTGACATCCTGTAGAGGGAGCTCTAATGTAAAATACCCCATCTGTTCCCTCAGAAAACATCTTTATTCTAGCAGAGGAGCGTCATTAACTAAACTTTTTTGAATTATATTTATGGATCTATTAAAATGTAAAGTCAGCACAGTTTAAGTGTGTGAAGTACTCTAAAACTGTTTTTAATAAAAAAAAAAGTTTAAAAAAAAAAAAAAACATTTCAGCAGTTCAGGCCTCCTAATGCGCATATTACCATGAATAATGTGTAGGACTAATAAAACACCACGCGGCCTATTATTTTAACACACTATTTAGTATAGTAGAAGGTTATATGGTTTTTAACATATGCACGGTTTTTGGTCATAATGTTTGATGATATATATATTAATTAAAATCTCATTAAAAAAACTTTCTTCTAGCCTATCTTTCGGGTTTTTTTTTTTTTTTTGCTTTTTTATACATATCTATTAATATCTAGAACATTTAGCTTTGGCTTTATTTCTTTATGCGTAACAGCTGGATTCAATGTTCCAAAATGATTTTTTTTTTTGTTATTGACCCCCATTAAATCACAAACATAACGTGAAGCCGCATTTGTTTAGGTAAAGTGTGCTTTTGTTTTAATATCTTTAAAATAGTTTTATACAATATTTTAAGTAGGTAAAGTTAATTTTACATTTATAAAACAAAAAACATAAACAAATTTTATTTTGCACTGTACTCCAGGTAAAAAAGAATCTACTTTAATGATTGATTTACAGAAAAAGATTTTCATAGCCTGTGTTAAATTATATAGTGTGTCGGTGTGTGTCTGTGTGTGTTGTACTTTTTTAAAACGGGTAATTTAAAACAAATATTTTAACATTACTGAAAAATAAAGGCATTCAAAAATAACCACAGAACAGCTGTAACATTAGTTAATTTCAAAATTTAAAACAAACTTCCTTCCTGTAATCATTTAGACAATTACAGTGAAAAATATGTGGCTCAGCATTTTATAAAAGGATTTGTTAAAGCATTTCGTTTAAGAATATTTGTTTTCGTTCAGTCTTAAAACAGAATGTGGATCTCATTAGTGTTTTAAAGGCACCGTTCTCTTCCTATATCAGTAAGTGAATGAAACATTATTCCCCCCTCAATAATATAGAATTATATTGCTGCAGTGTGTCTGTTCGTTAAACATCTTCACTCAGTGAACTGCTGACAGAAACGGGTGATCACATGACTCTGATAAATAAACACAACGAAAAGGTGGGTAAGTTAGCAATATAAACATTTACTCTATTATACTCTCATGTTAAGGGAAGTGCTAGGCAACATCCATAGCTATTTTACAAATTCAAAGGCTCATTTATGTAAAAAACAAAACAAACAAAAAAAAAACGATAGACATTTTCTCTTCTTTTCTTCAACAAAATCACTGTCATGACGCGGAAATGAAGTATTGCATTTATCCATGCGGAGAATGTAAAAGAAAAAAGAAAAGAAAAAAAAAAAACACGACGAAAAATATTCATTTCACTGTCCATTATAGTCTGTAAGGAAGGGCTCATAAGGCGGGAGTCCTGGCGTCTGCGTGCTTGTTAATCATAACGCTGCTGCTCGGCTGTTTAAGTCCAAAGTAATGGTGTGTTAATGCGAGCTGTTGAGCAGAAATGGCCATTTTTGTCCAGTTGTGCATGTTCCCCGCAGAGCTCTGCGCAGCAGTCCTGCTCATTACCGCAGACTTTTTCGGATGATCTGGCGTCGTTGCTGTTTCTGCCAAAGACCAAATTTTGGGCTTTTGTGGTGGGTTTAGATTCCTCAAGGACTCTACTGTGGGGCTTTTCCTGTCCTCGTCCCTCTGTCCCTCCGCGCAGCTGTCACTGTCTTTCATCCCGGTATTTTTTACAAAACTTTCCTTCTGTCCCTGTGTGTCCTCAAAGCCCTCGGACGCGTCTGAGTCACTCCTGTCCGTTTCCGTGATTTTCGACTCCGATCTGAGTTCGTCTCGACAGTCCGAGTCCTCCTTGCTTTCGATGTTCTCTGTGTCGATGTTCTCCAGGTCGATCTCCTCGTCGTCATCCTCGTCCCGCTTGTCCTCTTCCTCCTCACCCTCGTTGTCGCTCGGGTAAACGTTTCCCTCCTCGTCCGGTTGTGTCTTTGGTACCCAGGTCATCTTGTTCTCCTTCTTCAGTCTCCTGCGCGCATTTGCGAACCAGGTGGACACTTGTGTGAGAGTCATTTTGGTGATGATGGCCAGCATGATCTTCTCGCCCTTGGTGGGATACGGGTTCTTCCTGTGCTCGCTCAGCCAGGCCTTCAGGGTACTTGTGCTCTCACGGGTGGCGTTTTTGGGTCGCGACGCATCTCCATACTGATACTGGCTATAAGGGAAGAAAGCTGGATGCCCGGGGGGGAACCCAGGGTGCTGCATCCCGGGACTCTCTTTTAGCTCGTATGGACTGGCCTGGATAAACACACAAGTACACAAAAAGCACGTGAGTGGCGCATGGAAAACCCACCATATCCACAACAAAATCCTCAGGTTTGACCGAACACCCAACTTAAACAAGTAGGTATAGTTTATGGTTGCTCAGGGGATCTCGATGCTTCCAGAAATATTTTTCCAGTATTACATTTGTTCTTACAAGAACCGTAAAACTGAACATTGGTTTTAAAGTAAACTATGATGAATACATTTACATGAACACAGAGGCTGACACTATTATTATTATTATTATTATTATTATTATTATTATTATTAGTCTATCATTATTATTTTATGGCTTATTTATTTTACACTTGTAAGTATGTTTATATAGTTCGATAATAATAATAATAATAATAATAATAATAATAATAATAATAATAAATCACAATAATAATAATCATAATAATAGTAACGAGGATCAGTCGTGTTTCTGTAATAATATAAAAAAAATCACATAGTTATCAGTTAGATGAAGCAGCTTTTGTTTCTTTAAATAGCTCACTAAATGGAAGCCAGCATCCAGCAATTCTCGGAAAATGCATTAAGAAGCGTTTAAATAACTCACCAGGTGGTTGAGCACGGAGACGTCGCTGGAGTAGGGCAGGAAGGCGCTGTATGCCTGGCTGGCGCTGAATGGAGATCCGTACAGAGAAAGGGAGTTCGAGATGCTGCTGGTCGGGCTGAGCTCGGCACCCACACGGCCCGCCAGCATTCCGGCCCGATCAGTGGGATACAGCGCTCTCACATACTTATAGCCGAGCTGCGGGAGAGCCATGGTGCTACACTCGAGGTCCCAGCACCTGAACACAAGCGCACTGTCCCCTCTGACACCGCTGATCCACGTGAAAACGCGCGCAATGAAAAGTGTTCAGCCGATGAGCGCCCCTCTCTCACTCGCTTATTGATCCGGGTGGACTGAGGTCAGGTCCTCCCAGATTGTCTCTGATTGCTCCGAGCCCTTGGTCTGATTGACATTTCTAGTCTCTCGGTAGCCCCTCCCATTTCTTAAACACACCACTCACCTCTCTCTCTCTCTCTCTCTCTCTCTCTCTCTCTCCACACACACACGTACACAAACACACACACACACACACACACAGTCTGTCGCCGGTACTATTAGGCAATATCCTATTATCTCATAATCATATCAAAATAGATTTAGCCCACAAACGAATCGGATAAACACAATTTTGCCCCAATGCGACCGTTTGATGAAAAAAAGTGCTGCTTCGAATTAAAACAATAGTTATATAGAAAAAGCGCTTTTGCTCGTAGAGGTTGTTTAAAAACAGTTACATTGAGATGATCAAAATGAATCATGTGCATTACAAATGTAGATTTTTTTTGGTAAACTAATATTTACACGTTTAATAAAATTTAACTGACACAAATAATAATAATAATAATAATAATAATAATAATAATAATAATAATAATAATAATAATAATAATATCACTTTCTCTTAACTGTCGGCATGAGTGGGTTTCAACTTCGTTCCATATTACACAATAATACTTGCAGATGCACTTTAATTAATAATATTCATCGTATGTGGTTAAGGATTTATGAAAAACAAATCATCTGCTCACAGTCTATATTTCACGGGATCTATAGTGCTGTTTCATATATCGTTTGCATACGAAATATCTTCCATTAAACATTATTATCCGAATATGTCAGATACTCATTTTATTTTTGAACATTATTGTAATCTCACAAAAATGTCAACCTTAATTTCACGAGACTCTAAAGAAATAAAAGCAGAAAACTGAAGTGAGAATTTCTAAGAGATGAGCGCCGAAGAGCGGCTCTAACTTCATTAGTTGAATTTGATTTCAACTCAGTCATCAAATACTCAAAGCAGTCCAATCTCTCCCAACCCCCTTGAAAAATCCAATAGTATGCTATTCCTAACTGGAAATACTATGAGAAATAGATATTCTCACGAAAGAAATAAACGAATAGCCTTAATGTAATTAAGAGCTGAGCCGCAACAAAGCTTCATACTGTATAGAGGTTCTAAAAGCTGAACATTGTTAAATTATATTCATAAATACTTATGAGTAAAAAAATCTATTTAACTGTTCAGTAATAGTTCTGTTATTGCTTGTGGACATGATTTAGAGGGAAAACAGTTCTTTGTCTATTTCTCCAGCTGTCTTATTTAAACACGCAAATGTGTTTGCTAAGGATACCATTGACCTGAACAAACCTGAAAAAGCTACAAGATGCACATTGATTTAACATTATGGGTGATCAATAATGAAACCAAGTAACTCTGTACAACAGAATCATACTGACTGCCTGACTGCCTTTAACTGCAATCAAACCTGTCACCCTCTCCAAGTCATAGTAATTATTTTAATCTTTGGGGGGGGGGGGGTAATAAATAAATAAATAAATAAATAAATATAGTGTCAAAAAAGTTGTGTAAACTAGGAGAAGGAAGTATATGAAATACACAATGTTAACCAAGTCACAGTATACACTATTTATAGTGGTTTTCAGGGTTACAGGTCTGGATCTTAATATCACTGCAACCTATTATTTTCCCACGGGACCACAAAATGAGGGACTAATCCCATATAAGAGACGGACCTTTTCCACAGTGGTTTTGGTTTTTAGCCACTGTAGGTTGTTGTAAAGCATAGTGAAATTGGTGAAAGCAGGACAAGGCTCTGGGCCTTTCTTTATTAACCTGACTCAAATACACTATACAATCCTCCATGGCTTTAGAGATTCAGCTTTCTACCAAGACCTCATCAATCCTATCTCTCGCCAGCATTGATCGAGCCTCTCTGGACCTGCACAGGCCGATGAGCCTAAATAAGCACTCCATTACCGGAGGGCTTCTGACTGCAGAGTTGTTATGCCAAGATTAGTGGCAGCCAATCTGACCTGTCAACATTGATTTGCACGCTGGAATCACTTGAAGGGGGGAAAAAGGGAGAAATGGTGTTTGCAAATTAATTGAACATCCCCCCCCCCCCCACACACACACACCCATCTCTTTCTCTCCTCTCCTTCTCTGTTTCCATCTGTCTCTCAAGCTCTCTCTCTCTCCACTCTCATTCTCACTCTTAGCAGGCAAATGGCTGATTGAGGAATCAATACCTTCTTTTCCCTTTTAGCCAGCAGAAACAGCCCCCTTATGGCACACAGAATGGACAGCTTCACAGCCAGTTAGTCTTAAGTAATAGATACATTGCACTCAGCCAGGCTGAAGAGACAGCTCATTTTGTCCCTCTCCCTTCATCCCTGGCCCGATTACATACACCTATGACATACACCGAACGCATTCCTTTCTTTCTTCTGTTCTTTTCTCACCGGACACCAATGAAAAGGACAAACCTATTTCCGCCCTTAACACTTAATACAAGTGATTTCCCTCTGCTTAAGGGCTACAGGTTAATAAAACCCACCCTCCGTTCTGTTTGTTTCCCTGTGAAGTTTAGTAGCTGACCAACCAAGCTTGTAATTACAATATTACAGAGACTGGCCTCAGATCTGTATATAAATCTCCCCATCCAATTACAAGATGTAATAATTCTGCACTCAAGCTGGTAATGAGCTCTAATGCCAGTGCTGGAGCTAATCCCCATCGGATGCAGCACAGATCAGATGTTGGCTTTGTCATTAGACTGGCAGAAAATCATTATTTCATGTTCAAATAGAAAATGAGGTTGGTGGGGAAGTTAATTTCTCTCCGCTCTGTCAAGCATGGACAAGAATTTAATGATTTAATTACAGTTGTAAGCTCTTTGGATCAGACTTAAATTGAGCTGAGATTTTTTCCCAACAGTCTTTTATTTTTTCTCTTATACAGCCATGGAAAAGGGCAGGTGAATCAAAGGTTTTGACATGAGTTCAGAATTATCAGGATGGCCCAGTCTTTTGGGAAAGAATATGAAAGCGATTGTGTCTTTCTCAGAAGATTTACTAATACTATCTCATTGTTACAATATTTTTTGTCAAATACAGACCTAAGGTCTATTTTTTGCATTATTTATAAGACCACACATGGTCCACTTTAGACACTGATAAATTTATGTAGTGAAAAAATGAATTCTTCAAATGCATTTTGTTCTATTGGATCACATGGTTTGATAGACCAAGATGCAAAAGTAGCCACTCTTATTTAAACCCTTTTAACCTCTCAATGGTTTTTATCAGTAGACAAAGTTGACTGTCAGCTGTCTCCCTTTCAGTGTGGGAATTAGGAAATCTTTTGTCTCCTGTGGTCTCATATAGCCTGCCAGGATTTCTGCTATGTTGACATCTGTCCACAGCAGTCAGATAAGAATATGTAAGGTTGCATTTAAATATTCACAGCTTTCATATCTGTCGCTCAAAATGACAGACCTACCTTTCCCTCTTACATATTCACAAATGACCCCTTCTATCCCCTCCCATAAGAAAAAAAAATCTCTTTAGGGATATGGCAGATATACTGCTATAATGGATGACAAAAGGACCACATTTTCAGATTGCTGAAATCTCACTATTCAGTCTCCACCAGTAAAAAAAAAAATGTTTTAATGATTATTTACCAAATATTGTTCACTGACAAGTGCACTGCAATAAAAAGAAAACCTTGTGTTAAGTCACAAAATAATAGATCAGACAGCACATTAGAAAAAAGTTGGTCAAAGATTTATTTAATGACTTTTAACGAGTTCCCTGTCCCTGTGTGTGTTTTAGAGAACTAATTTGAGGCTGTTTGCTTTAAAGGGTAGTGTGTGAGAAAGTAAAGCTGTGTGTGTGTGCACTATGAGGATATAGCAGGCTAGTGAGATATAGTATGGTGTGCAGGTGAAGCACAACATGATAAACCCTTGCTCTTTTATGGCTCAATGTGTCAGGATTGCCAGTTTTACATTGCATACAATTTCTACATCCAACACAAATTGACCAGGTTTCCTATGTCAAGTGCATTCCTTTCCAGCCATTTTAATGCATTGTAGTGTGAATGTATTTTTAAACTGCTGCTCATGATATATGAATCCTTGAATGGACCAGGAACATGCATTGTAATGTAAAACATGCTCAGGAGGAGAAAGGCAATTATAAGCTTAAGAGAATGATTACAATCTGAAATGAATGTGCCCCTTCTTGCACTCAGCCCTCCACCGTGGTCACTTTTTTTTTTTACGAGAGGAAAAATTAATCTCTTCCAATCTTTAGACAGGATAATCAGGTCTGTCCCTCACATCTGGTCTTCTTGTGGCTGTAGCTCTGAGCGAGGGAGAGAGAGAGAACGCAGTAATTAATGACTCTCACCCTTGGGCTGACACACTGCAGACAGTAATGGATTGGCTGCTATCAGGTCTGACCATCCGTTAGTTCGTGGGAAAATATCATCATGCTGTACCTTGATGGGATGGAGTGAATCCTCAAGAAATGAGCTTTGGAAGAGCTGTACCGAGTGGACAGTGATGCAGACTGTGTTGTGGTTAGTTAGTGAATGTCATGTCATTGATTGACAAGAGAGCTCTCGTGCCTAGAAGACAACTTACTTATGTTATCCGGAAGGTTTAATTTATCCTTAAAACCTTCAAAATGTATTATGTCCAATAAATTGAATGCAAACAATGCCCAATTCTCTTTTACAGCAAATTCTCGTGAACAAACATGCAGTTGAGGGAGAGGGTAAATCATTAGCATAAATGCATTAGAATATGAATAAAACAGAGTTCAGTGTTCTCTTTTGCTGAGGATTAATATATATTCATACTGCATTTCCCAGATCAGGTTCACTACCCAACAATCCACAGCTATTAATATTTAAATGCTGTTTTTATTTAAAGTCAATACTGTGCACTGAGTGTTTATGCCAAAGTGATATTAAAGATCTCGATAAGTTTCTCCTGAGAGCTGCACTTGAGTGGCTGCATCCTGCCGGCTGTTGTGATCTGTGAAATCCAATTTAACACAAAGCAGCCTTATTTACAGAGAACCCCGAGATAAACATACCTGAATGACTTCTGTCCAGAAGCATTTAGCTCGAGGGCTTTGTTCTCAGGGTGTGTTTTAACTCTTACTCTGTGATAAATGTATCTCTGGCTGAAACTTGACTTGTCATATAGACCGCAACCAGAATAGGTTCTTCTTTTATTTCACAAAACTGTTATCACTGACTGTATTACATGCCTGCTGATATTTGAATAGAGGCTAAACACTTTTTCAACTTGTCTTTAAGACTCTCATTCTGAAAATGTAGAGTACAGTGCAAAAGTCATGAGACGCCTCATTTCTTCATATTTTGTTTCCAAAGAACCAGACTTTCTTGTATGTTTTAATTTTGTCTGTCTTGAGAAAGACTTCCTGAAGGACTTTTTTGGCTCTTGTTTTCAGTCCAGCTACTGTATCTGAACAGTTTCAGAGGAATGTTTTTTGTGTGTTAAGCCTCACAGTGACCGATGAATCATTCGAGCATAAAAACCCACCTAACCTAAGGATGAGCTAATGAGAAACAGGTACAGATGATGACAGATGATCAGGCCGGTGATTTGTATATTGGTGATGTTGAATGCTGAGTGGTTGGACCAGACGAGGGGGGAAATGAGGATGCTGCTAAATTTACATTGCTACATAAAGAACCAATTTGTATGGTATGTTTTGGGCTCTCTTTGCAGCCTGTCAAAGTAAAACAACTTTAATTTAGTCTACATCAGTTAATATAATATGGGCATTGGTGGCTCAGTGGTAGATTTCTTGCCTGCCATGTAGAAGACCCGGTTTTGCTCCCCAGCCACTGGATCAGTGCCGGTCCCAAGCCCAGGTTAAAGGGAAGGATTGCAGGCCTGGAGCAGCCGAAAGACTAACAACATTTAATATCATTTAGTATGAAAAAAAAACGAGGGTGTCTCACATATTTTTCTTGCATATCAAACACTGGGATCTTCAATGATAAAAAAATGTAGAATGAAAAAAGTGGGGAAAATGACCTATAGCTCTTAACAGATTAGTCATCTTCACTTTTTCTCACTGTGCAGACTGTGAACTGATTAGCACTAGCTGCTCTTTATACTAAAGCAACAGAAGTGCTATAGACGCTAACAGCCTCTATAAGAATCCCATTACTCCATACGGGCTGAACAGCCGAATCACCATAAACTGCCATAATTACCACATTACACTTCACTTTATTACCATCTCCCTCCAGATGCAGGTAACACCAGCTATTGATATACCCCCACCCCCACCCCAAAGCATGCATTTACATACAAATTGAGGACTTTTATATTTATTTATTCCTATTAATCAGTCCCGTGGTGGGAATCAAGCAGCGGCACTCCATCAGCGTTTAAATACATTTTGGTGACATTTCTCTCCTGCTTTAGTATGATAGCAGTGAGCAGGAGGATAATGTAGCCATGATTACTTTTTCCATTGAAAGGACAAACGCTTTCATTTTTCCTGTCATCTTGAATAAGTGTTAAAGAGGTTTTAGGGCCCTTGGTTGTGTGCTCGGTATGCAGAGTGAGTGCAGCATGGTGATGGGCGTATTAAATAACTATTAGTGGCCAGACTCAGAGCCATTACCACATCGCTTCTCCTCTGAATATATCCCAACATTCAAAGCTTACTTTTCCTCCCCTCATTGTCCCACTCATATCTGTCTTTTTCCAGAATCAGACTGATGTATCTTTTCTTAAGCGGCGTGCGCGGCTCATTTGTATAGTAAGGAAAGTGGATACCTAGTAATAGCGGTCAAATGATATAAGTGCTGACCTGAATTTCTCTTCTTTTAGCACTCTCTATTATTGGCACGGGACAACTTGGACTTTAATTATGTGCAGTCCATAAGTAACTGGACATTTTGTTCTCTTGGCTGGAGTTCAGGACATAAACAGGCTGTTAGATGCAGAATGTCAGCTTTAATTTGAGAGTACTTTTTGTCAGTTCACCCGGCAGTCATGTCCATGTCATCATATGTCACAGAGCACACATTCTCCATGTGTCGCTATTATTCGCCACATTTATTTCTATTTCTGCAGTTTACCCTGATGTTCAATATGCTTTACATCTATTTTGCTAAGCGTATCAGTGGTTGGCATCTTTGATTTTCGTGTTGAGAGACAACAGACCACAGCTGCATTACCACGTTCAGAAATAACCCTAGACCTATGCTTAGCGCGTTTAGCTCTCATGACATAATGATGCAATGACACACAGATTGTACACAAACAATCGAAGACTAATTTTTGCAATCACTTTCACTGACTCGAAATTCAAAGCCGCATCAACTCTCCTTTGAAACAGGAGAGTATGAAAGACGTATGAAACACCCTGTAAAACTGTAGACTGCTCTAATGATAAAGCTTGCTCGTTTTAAGTCTCTTGTGCACAATATTTATTACTACACTGAAGACTGCACTCCTATCCTAATACAGCATGCACATTTATAGCGTTTAAAAAGATGGAGGATGGTTATAATTGTGCGATGTGTCATCCATGACCATGTTTTTTATGTTTAAGGTCTTTATTCCAGGTGGAATCTCATTTAGATCCTTTAGTACACTATCACAGCGTCGATCTCTACACATTACTTATACATCAATTGCGCCAATCCTGACATAAGCTCTACACAGAAGATCAATTTGTTCACAGTATTCTTAAACTAATGGCACACGAACATTCTTATCTAGCTTAAATAGAGAAGTGCTGTCAGTCAGATTGTTGTGTACTCAACGATGTCTGGCTTTTCCTTTGTTTCCAATGAAATATTACAAAATATGCTTATAGCCAGCGTCACCTAAAACCAACTAACCTTTAATCCACCAGCCCACATGTTATCTGTGTTTGTGACGTTCAGAGGCAGTCGTTTTTAGCGTTAACTACAGCTGTGTGGGTACAAGGCTAAGACAGGATGTAGACTCTATCTCTCTCGTTAAAGTGGTAATACTTAGTGCAAACATCAGTGAGAGAGAGAAAGCAATTATTTTCCCCTACAGCATCCATCTTTTGTTGGTAAGGAAGAAGAGGAAGGAGGGATGAAGGAAGAGGAGAAAGAGAGCAGAAGCAGAGTAAAGGGGGAGGAGAGAACACAGCTAGTTAAACATGCACACACTCCAGGAATGTGAGGCGGGCTTGTCAAAGCATCAATGCCAGGTGCTTTGGTTTGAGGGTCAACTGAGAACAGCGCACCATGTTTGTGTGTTCAATGGATCATAAAGATACTTGACGACTGACCGTTATTCTTTTCTCTTTAAAAGACGCCTCATGGCTGTGGCTTCCAATATCAGCTGCCCTGCATTCAGCACTGTATATTCCTCTTACATAAAACCGGGTATATCCTTAACAAGCACTGAGGAAGCTGACTGTCGTTGTGGGGCTACATACACACACACACACACACACACACACACACACTGCACCATTTAATGTGTCCACTGCAAATGATAATCCTTTTTTTTTTCTCTTCACGGCTTCAGATCTTTGTTATAGATATGACGAGGTGCATTAGTTCCACCAAGTGTTATCTTTGCCTTTACTGTCTCATGTCCATAAGGCACACAGTACTAGAGCAGCTATAGCTGTGTTATGGTGCTGAAGAAAAAGCTGGATGTTAGTCTTGCTGAATAGCTCGGACACAGATCTAACACCTTCCACCTCAGTGATTTGTTATGGTCAGCCAGATCGCCGCTCCTCCTCTACCAATCGCATTATAGCTCTATAGCCGCTTCCCTGCTGCTCTGATTTCAGGACGGTGTCCTCCTCCTAATTCCCGACCCCGTCCCTTATCAGAGGAAGTGCAAAGCCTGATCACAGATCAGCACGGCAAGCCAACTTCTTCCAACATCCTCGTTCGTTGAGCCAACTGTGTGGAACCATACTTGTTTAGGGCCGAGGCAGCTTAATCCTATTAGCAGCTCCCCTTCTGAGCAAAGGAGAGGGGAATGTGAGGGCTGAAACGAAAGCCCAGCAGCAGCCAAAAGAGCAGCGAGAGGCCTACTCTGCTTGCCACTTAACTGGGTTTAGCTCCACCGCAATAGCTGTGTAATTTCAGTCTTTTCCTTGTTGTTGTTCACTTAAAATCAAATCACATACATGACTGATAGATCACAGAGAAAAGATGTAACGTAGAGAGGAACGGGAAGCAGATAGCCTCTCTGAAACCACCTGCAACTGCAAACGCCAGTGTGCTGTCAACCTGGCGGAGTGATCGTGTTTCAGAAAGTTCACATAATTCACGAGATGAGTGAAATAATAATTGAATCGCTTTCTATATCTTGATTTGAGTCGTAGTTCAATTGTATTGTTAAATTGGTTTCGGCTACATCTGCCGTTATTGTGATAAATGTTTGCCCGTGTTCTTTCAGTGTAATTTGATTCAGTGTTATTATATGAAATGTGAGAGACAATTCTGCTGCTTCTGCCATTTAAACATGCAAATGATTGTGCTCCAGATTCCACAGAGTTATGTGCAGCTCCTCCGTAGACGCGCAGTAACCAAACCCTGGTCTTCGACTGAGAAGCTTTGTGCGGCTCTATTTATCTCCCTCCACTTAGTGTGTGAGAGGTAATCTTCAAAGGCGTCAGTTTAGCTCCCCTACAATGGCCCCTTAAGGAGCTTGAGATTGTGCTGATCATTAAATATACTTCTGTTCACCAGAGGCCCATGCAACACCATCAGTATATTTAAAAGAAAGAAAGAATAAAGAAAAGAAAAAAAAAACGGTTTTATTTCACTTATTTATTTGTTACAAAGTGCAGGCCAATTTTGCATGCCAACGCTCCACCTGGACAATGAATATGAAGTAAGGAGACAAATATATGTGGCTACAGCCATCTGAGAGTTCCTGCATTGAATTTTCAATGGCACGGCGACATCCCATCATTTCCCATGCCTACTTACTGAGGCTGTGTCTCTTAGGACTCTGTTTATTATTCAAATCCAGCGAGGATTTGTTATTGCAGTTTTATTGCATTAGATGTGAATGATGGAAAGCAGTGAAAGGCTGCGGTTGGACGGGAGAGGCTGTCACTGCTGCTGTGTAAATCTGGTTGACATATTTTTCACTCAGATCAAATTTCAATATTCAGGCTATGGTGAATCAGATGCAAATTATGGATTTTTCATTTTCAGCACTGGTGCGAGAGTACATCACTTCACATCAACAGCCCTTATTGTCAGCGTTCCCATCCCAGTCCGCATGACTCTGCTTCCCATGAATCATATAACCATTATATATTTACTGCTCTGGATTATCAAGATATGAATGCAAATTTAGTCTTGTTACGTTTTTATTGCTTAATGCACATTACTCTTAACAGACACTACATTTCATAGAAAAATGACTCCTTCTCTCTCTAGACAATACTCCTATTGCATGTCATTCATTGATTTCTTTTAACAGAACACAGCTTGGATTAACTCCTCATATTTGGCAGGAAAGTACCTGTAGGTCTGTGGTTGAGACACATGCATACACTTGCTCGCACAGCCACAAACAAATGTCCACACAGACACATGCACACACATCCTGTTCCTCTACAGTCCCAGAGCAGACCTATCAGGTCTGATTAGCGGGGTGTCAGCTTTGTGTTTTTGCCCTTAAGCTACGGCGCTTGTATGACAGCGATACCTCGTCCCTTATCGACTCACTTTCTTTTCAAAAGCTCCCCTCCTCTGGTCAGCGTGGGCATGGAGGAGGCGAGCGCTTGCGCCGGCCTCTGATTCGGCCCTGTCTCGCCGCCGGCTGTGTGTGGAAATTGTGTTTAGGAGCACAGGTGCCCACACTAAGTGTGTATCAATGGCCTGTTAACCAGGGTGCTCAAATTGAAGTGGGAGGGTTGTAATTAGAGGCAGAGCTCTTTTGTTGCTGCTTGAAAGGCCAGCGGGAGGGGGAGAGCAGCACAATGTGGAGGGTTGCTGGATCTCTCAGAGCAGCATGGTGTTGTGGACTGGGTGGGAGATTATGAGCACTGTGAAGCGTGACTGGAGCGGAGTGAGAGAGGGGAGAGTTGGCCCTCGGTGGCCTCTCTGTGGGCTCTCTGCTTACAGCCTCGGGCTAAAGCTCAGTCTGAATGATCTATACTTCTGATTACGCCACTCATACTGTCTGTTTTATGAAGCAGAGCAAAAGGTAAGAACTTTAGGAAGGTTAAGAACTGGGTTTGGTTGGTGCTGTCTGGCTCATTTTGGTGTTCGCTGCCAAATTACATGTGTAGTGGAATGACGGTGCAGTGGTTAAGGCTCTGAGCTGGTGACTGGAAGATTGTGCCTTGAAATCTTATTTCAAGATTTCCAGAGAGTTACTGTTGCACCATTGAGAAGGACCCTTAACCTTTCAAGTATTCAAATTGTGAGACATTTTGAATAAAGAAATGCACATTATGTCTTGTATTGGCAAAAAATTCACGTGTCTATGTCTCTGTTTGCTTTTTTTTTACTCCATCTATCATCCAGATATCATTTGCTCTATCATTCCTTTTTGCTCCAGCATGTAGATGTAGGGTGTGTGCTGTGCAGATAGCTCTCAGCTGTGCTGTACTAATCACTCTACATTTGACCTCAGGCTAAATCAGCAGGACGATCCATTCATCATCACTCCAGCTGGAGAGGGGTTGTGCGGCGCTACAGGACGCCCCAACATGTGACAGCTGAGGCCCCCAAACTGTGCTCCTCGTGGGGGGAAGCAAGGGAGGGGGGCACTCACACATCAAGCCTGGTCATTTCACACACCTACACACACCCCTACATGCGCTTTTCTGTTCGGGACAACCCAAAAAACCGATCCAGGCTCCTTATCTGACCGAGTACAGAAGGGAACCATTGTTTAATAACTCAAACCTCCCACTCAAGAGCCCCCTAGAGAGGGGGAGGTGACTATTTTTCAGAGGTTGGCTCAACCCACACAGGTTAAGGCCTGAGCTCTTCCATTGAAGCCTAGTCGAAAAGGTGCTCTCACTTGCACTGATGCTCATTAATGATTTCCAGAAAGAGATTTAACCTCATGCTGAGTCCTCTAGCAACATTGCTTACACAAGACCCCCTGCATACTGCTTGGACACACACAAAGAGGGTTCCTCTTTGGGGTGGTTCTCAGGATATGTCCTGCTCTGTTGGTTCACAGCCACCTACAGAAGGTCAGAAGGTCTTCATGGTACTCATTCTGCTTATATCCTGACCCGGTAGCACTGCCTCATCATCTGCTAGAGTCATTAGCCTAATGGCTACAGAAGGGCCATGGAGTGTGACTAATTTTGTGCTACCATTCATCTCTGTAGATGATAATGACTGTTTAAGCCCATATGTTTACTATTCTAAGTAATTTCTGTTGGTGCAAGTGTACAAGTGGCATTAAAAACAAGACTTTATGTATATCCATATCAGTTATTTCATGTTTTCTTTCTTTTTAGAAGAATGAAGGTTAGTTCAGTTTAATGTGCTATTTTGACCTTTTACCTTCTGCCCCACACTGAGGCATGTAGATAGACACATCTGTGAGGTCTTCACTAGTAGCAAAACCACCCTCCTTCCTTCTGGCATTCTTTACAAATCATTAAAACTGTCTGTCTGTTCTGCTCTATAAACTAGAGATTAGTTACAGCATTCGAACACACGAAAAATGCTGAGATCTTTATAAGCAGAACCATGTCTGTTTTTAACATGATCCTCCTTTGATTAACAGCAGAAAACACAGGCGCTACTCGTTCTGTGATTTACGCATCAACTATAAAGTTGCTGTATAAAATCTCGTTGGCTGAAAAGCTAGTAAGTAGTTTGCATATTGCTCAGTGGTCAATGGCTAATGCTGTTGAAAGCTCTATAGGAGAAACATTATTGCCCTTTTCCACTTGTTATGAAGGGAAACGACTGTTCTTCCTCCCATTCATATGCATCTGCCACTATCAAAAAAACGCCCATGCAAACTTTTGCATTTTCTCCATGGAAAAGAGAATCTTTTTAGGTCGCTGGAAAGATTCAGACTTTTTTTTTTTTTTTCTGTGCGTGTCACCCATTGAAGTGCCTCTGAAGTGGAAGGGTCCATTCAGTTGTTTAGTAACGCCTTTTGAAGTCGCTTTTCAGGTCATTAGCCCATTTCCCATTCAGCCAGATTCTTCATGACAGCCATTTTAGCTCAACAATGACCGTTAATGAGTTAACGCTTCTGTTGCATTCTCTGTTTTCATACAAGCTGGCCTGTGAGGCCCATGGGCCGGCTCTCCATTGGCTGCCTGTCTTTTTATTGGGTATCATAACAACTCCCAGCTGTGGGAGGGGACGCTGAGGTTTGAAGTTAACACAGTCTGAGAGGGGTCATGCCAAAGTTGAGAGGTCAATGCATTGTTGTGCTGCCAGTGAGAAGTGTATTTAGGAGCCTGTAAACAGTGCTCATCTCGTTTGGCCTCAGTTGCCTTCCCTGCTAGTCTTTTGTGGATGCTTATTCAAGTAGCCAATTACACCCAGCGCTTCTCAATAGGGTTAATTTTTAGTCCGCTTTGTGCTCCTTGTGTATCAAGTGCTCCTTGATAGGCGAAAAGGGCTCTGTAATTGATGATCATTAAGGGCTGTAAAGCTGTTTAGGCTTTGGATGGTGATTTGTGAATGAAGACAGATGCAGTGCTATAACAGCACTTCTCTGGAGACCATTGTCGAAGTGAGAATGAAATGGGAACTAAGCGATTTGACTGGCACTGTGGTGCTGACCTTCAGCTATCTGAGATTAAGTAATGCTGGGATAATGAACCAAGAGACATGAGAGCTCTCAGGCATCCACCAATTTCCTTAAAACCGAATCATTTCGAAACATATACAACCAAATTCCCAACTGTGTTGACTTTTTTTGTTTTCCAAAAAAAAAAAAAAAGTGTAAATAGGAAATAAAAAGATTCTTTCCCTTTTTGTTGTCTGGGTCTCTGGGTGGTAAAGCTGCACAACACTGGTGCACAAAAAGTGAGGAAAAACAAAGAAAACAATCAGCTGCAGCACTGTTGGTCCTGTCAGTCAAGTGCGCTTTAATCTTAATGGAATCAGGCTTATAAGAGAGGAAGACACTAAAAGATCACTACAGCCAGGGAGGCCTGGAAAGACTCCTCTTCATTCTATCTGTCCTCTATCCACTCATCTGTCTATCAAAGCTTCACTTTCTTCCCATGTCCACAATCATCTTCCATCCCAGCAGCAGCTCTCTCTTTACTTTCCTTTGCTTTTTTTTCCTTTTCTTTTCCTTCTCTTTCATGTCCTTTCCCTTCCTGTCCTGTCCTTTACTTTACTTTCCGCATCAGCCTCTCTCCAGGAGCGAGGCCCACAGAGAATCTGATCTCTCTCTCTGGGAAACGGCAAGGTTTGGTTTTCTGCCTTATCGTCTGATTCACTCCCACTTCCTTACTGCCTCAAATATTTGCAGAGCCAACATGCCATTTAGCATGTGTGTAATTGACGAAGTGATTGTTGCCACTACAGAAGAACACACATCACAGCAATTTGTAGGCAATGTCCTGGCATGCTTTTGCTTCACATAGCTCTCTCTCTCTCTCTCTCTCTCTCTCTCTCTCTCTCTCTCTCTTTTGCTCTGTCAGGTTGAAACGAAGATGTCGGTGCCGTGGGCTCTGCACCTGGCTGACTTGGAAAACGACAGCAACAGTAAAAGACATAGTGACAAAAGACTAACCTCTGGCCCATGACGAGCACCACATATAAATCACTGACAAATATGACTCAATTTTTTTCTGTCTGGATGTGTTGTCAGACCCAGGATTCCCCTCTTTTATCTGTGTGTGTGTGTGTTTTTTTTTCAGCCAACCCTTTAAGAAATCGATGAAATGCACCACAGGCAGCTATCACATCATCTGAGCACATTAATCAGAAGCAGTGTTATCAGTGTAGTTGCAGCTTTATTATGTAGATCTGATTAATGCCACTGATAAAAGAGAGAGGGATTAATCAAGGATCAGCTCTGACTGATAGAGTTTTCATTAGAGGGAAACATTACATGTGTTTTGGTTGATTTTTAGAAGTCACTGAGCGTGTGGGTTTCACTTACGACACTCGTAGCAAAGTGTTTTCGCCCATTGGGCTCAAAGTTAATCAGAGCAACGAGTTAAAATCTATTCAAATTTGTAACGTCTGGACTGTATTTTGTCTGGGTGAACCTCATGCTGCCTTTAAAGTGTGTGCCATGTGACAGTCCAGACAAAAAGCCTTGTTGGCCACTTGCTAAACAGCTTTACTCTGTAATCAGCTAGTACATGGAGAATTGTTTTTTAATTACCAGTTGTGTACATTGTCTTTCCTTTGCGCCCAAAAACACGCCTGCCTATCTAGGGCAACCCTCCCTCTTTACAATAACTTCCAAATAACCCTATCAGACTGATTTGCCTGATTGCCATTAGGTGCATAAGTGTAGAACAGTGTTGTATTGTGACTCAGTAGTTTGAAGTTGCATTAAAAAGTCTTGATCAATCATTAATCGTAGATACAACGATAGAATCATTTCAAGGGAAGGAGAACAATGTTTACCCACCTGTTCTTGCTGGAGATTGTACAGTGGACTAAAAGGTAGGACATGATAATAACTTATCAGCTGCTTTGTTTGATGGAATGAAAGTGCTGATGGGAGTCAAACAACCTACTGTTTATGAACCTGTAGCTCATATAATACAGTATAGCATTATTATCCAGTAGCATTATTGTCTACTGTTTCCTTGGGTGCACACACCATACATCTTGGAGCTACATCAAGTTTAAAGGGGAAAACAGTTGGATGTTTTTTTTTTATTTAACATATCTAATGACAAACTGGGTGTGACTCATTCAAGGTTGTCCCAATGATCTGAAGAGGCTCAAGTAAAACTCTACTGTAATTATCCACACAAAGGCCAAGCCTAATTGTCCTAAAGTAATCCGATGGCCACTGAGAGAAAAGGATCCTTTCTCCGGGCTGAGGTGATCAATCTTTGTGGTGTCCCAGGAGCACAAAGAAAGTTCAGGCAGGTTAAGCCATGATATATAGTCATGTATTGTATTCTTCTCGGCAGACAAGCGACACAAAGGAAAAGTTAACCTGGATGACTCCATTGTTGCTGTTGACTCACATCCGAGGAGAATTTAGTAATAAAAACAGGTCCTTTGTGATACCCGATAGCTGCGATGGAAACTAAATGAGAGTGGCTGTTCAGACCTCAAGTGATTAAGCGTATCTAATCGACATCTAAAATTCCAAACAGTCTTTCGAACCATTTGGGTGAAGTTCAATCATTTTCACACCTGTTGACTGTGTGTGTGTTCTTACAAGTTTCCGATAAAGTCCATTTCCATGAACCCTCTCTACTTCATGGCTATGCAGTTAGCCTGAGGTGACAGCAATATTTGATTTAAATTCCAACATAAACAAACATTTCTTAGCTCGGAGCAGGTGTAAGAGGCTGATGTAACTGATAGAGAATTGGGGTGACAGATGTTTAACCTTTCTGCATTCTCTCTGCTTAGTGAGGAACCCAGTAGCCTATGGCTGTGTTTTAACCAGCGGGCTTTAGAGAATATGCACCACCTCTATTGCTCCCAAAAGAGTTAAGATAGAGTTTAGCAACAAAAAATTGTAATATTTTCACCAAGTGAATATAGATCAATAGACAATAATAAATAAATACATAAATAAATAAATAAATAAATACAAATATAAATCAGGATAAGCATAGTGTAGATAGAAATAGAATAGAACAAATAGAATCAACTGTTGAGTATCATAGTTAATATTACCACCCCAAAGATGATTATATTTCAGTAAGAGCAAATTTCTCTACAACTTTCTGGTAGCAGCTCACAATAGTTCATAAGGTTCTTATGAGTCCTTAACAAGATACAAACATGCAGATTGTCATATTATCAAGGAGCAAATACAAACTCCTTAATTCATATGACAATCCCTTGTTTAACTGACCAACTCACTTATTGTCTATACTTTGGGGTGCACATCCATTGCAGGGCACACACACACATACACACACACACTCAATCACATGCAATTTGTAAATACCAATTAGCCTAATCTGCATGTCTTTGGACTGTGGGAGGAAACCGGACACCTGAGATGGGAATCGAACCTGGACCCTAGAGGTGCAAGGCGACAGTGATAACCACTAAACCATCATGCCATCATAAATAAATAAATAAATAAATAAATAAACAGAAAGGTACAACTTTACCTCTGACTACTGTAAAACAGTGACACTGG
The DNA here is from genome assembly GCA_011419295.1 of Clarias macrocephalus. Lineage (NCBI taxonomy): Eukaryota > Metazoa > Chordata > Actinopteri > Siluriformes > Clariidae > Clarias > Clarias macrocephalus. The sequence goes on from JAAGKR010003027.1 coordinate 44,760, forward strand.
ATTCTCTTTACATACTGTAAATGATAAATAACCATCCATAAAAATAAAAAAAACAAGATCACTAGCATTGACACAAGTCCGTACACACTGTAAGCACATTTAATGACAGAACTTATAATATATTAGAACAAACATGTACAAAGATGTAAATCTGTGATTCACCCTGCAGGCAGAACCGTCTGAATGGCTGTTATTAAAAATTCTTCTTCTTAATAGAATATGAACTTCTATCCAATCAGATTTGAAAATTTCACATAAGGCTCCCTTTGCATGTAATAATCTTTATACATCTGTCTCTCGTATATGTCTAATACATGGCATGGAAAACAGTTAAATAAGTAATAAGCCAGTTATTCTATTTAATTTATTGTCCTCTTGTTGAACCATCGACAATGACCTAGGTTTAGACCACATCTTGACTCCACATTGCCTAAATTAGACTGTCACCAGTGTGTGTGTTTTGTGGACAGCACTGGGAATGTCACACCCTGGCAGAAATTACTATCTAACAATTAATGATGGAAGCTGCTAATAATACACTGTCAAGTCTAAAGCCAAGCATTGGAACAAAAAAGCCCACTCTTTACATGTGATAATTTAGAAATATGTAAGGATTGTAATTAATTATAGGTTTTTATACAAATAGTTCATTCATCTCTAAATACAGATATCTGTTTTCCTTACTTTAATAAACAGGCATTTTAATAGATTATTATTGTTGTTATTATTTAATTAATTAATTAATTAATTAATTAATTTCTTTTTTTTCTCAGTACTTCTCAGTAACAGCATAGAAAAGACCAACACCATTTACACTCTAAAAGCCACTGCCATGCTGGACATTGTCTGTGAATAGTTGAACGTTTAGTGAGAAATACTTCAGCTCTTGTTCAAACTTGGTCGAAGTAGTGGGAATAGAAGGAGCAGACAGGAACACTGTACAATAAGATGTTTTCATGCTGTTACAGTTTGTATTAGCATTAGCAGGTAAGTGATGAATTTATGTAATATAGTATTATTTAAAGTATTATTTAAAGTAGTATTACAGATCTTGTGTTGTGCTTAAATAAATGTGATTTCAGTTGTGCAAGCGGATTGTGTATAAATGTTTTTTTTTTTTTTTGGATCAAGTTTTGTTGCATAGTCAAGGGTTCTTAGTTTCCTACAGGCTTCTTCTTAGGGAAACCCTCTGTTGTGAGGTTTATCACAGAGAGGAAAACAATTAAGAAATTGTTATGCAACAAAGCAATTGAAGAACTTTTGACTTCATCAAGATTGGGGGCCAATATATTGTCTTTTCCGGGGGCTCAGTATCTTTAGCAAGGCTGAATATAGATGGACTACACATAATAAAAAAAAATTAAAATGAGTTTTCACAGATCACCACTCATTTGTTTTCTTAAGCCAGTGTGTGAGGGTGTGTGTGAGTGCTCAGTGTCACTAAACAAGACTAAGAGTTCATCATCACTTAATCAATCCAAAGGAATTTGTTATTATTTATTTTTCCACATAAAACTAGCACAATCATGTGTACATTGAATTGCATAGCTTTAGGAACGGCCTCCATACACATGCACAGATGACAAACAAATACTACAATAAATATCACTCCCACAAGGCGTGTGAGTGTTTAGAATGAAATAGAAATGCGAGTGACAGCTCCAGGGATCAGGCTCCAGTTCTGTACGGAGGCTTCTCTGATTGCCAGAGCGAGACAGCAGTGATGATAACAGGGCGTAGTGCTGACTCCAACTCTCTCCTGTCCACTTTATACCTGAAATGAGAAGCACAGATGTCAATTAATTTTGGTTGCCATAAGCCAGGGCCGCTATCATATGCAGCAGATGACATGACACGGGAGGAATATTTAAGAAGAAATTTACAAATTGACACACCAAGCCCATGTGGATGACATTGTGTTTGACTGTCAGCTTTGTGGAAAACATCCATACATGTACTGCAATAATAAATAGCCATTTTATCATGGTACTTTCTAATGTTTACTTTAAAATCTAATTGGAATGAGAAATGATGTTAATAGTAGTAGTATTTTTTTATTCTGACAGTTGGATAAGTAATTATGAAAACCTTATGTGGTGAGCTATTGAGGGAAAAAAAGAAACATTTGCTGCAGTTTTCTTAGATGACACGGAAATTAAGAAGAAAGCATAATGCCAGTATTTGTCATTTTTCCTAAACTAAAGCCAGAGCTTATTAGCTTTGCATATCATGTTTATGCTAGGACAGCTGTTATTTAATTCCCGCTTCATTATAGGCATCCATATTACTTTGTGGTGTGTTCGTACAAAACACACACACACACACACACACACACACACACACACACACACACACACACACACACACACACACACACACACACCATTACGTAGATCATTAAAGACATGAATTAGCTCTTAATGCTCTTCTACCATACAGCTGTCACCAACACAGGGGGTTTAAACTCAATCTGTTTTTTTTTTCTACAGAAACATTGAAAAAATACTATAATCATGAATAATGATTTCTCCTGCGGTTGCAGGGACATGAATTGCTGAGAACATTTGTTTCATTTTGTGGATCCAATTCTTCGAGACAGCAAGAAAATATGTTTCTAAATCCTCCTTGTGTTGATGGGATGTTGACAGAGTGATTATTGGTGTGGGTGTGCATGAATAGCAGCAATAATAGCCACATTCCTACTTAAATCCACTTTGGATTAAATCAACTTAAGGAACATATATAATCTTTCAGCAGTTGTCTAAAGGCATAAAATGAAAGTGTCACTGTGCTCCGCTTCCCTTTCTGCCCTTTTCTTCTTTCCCTTCTCCCAGTAGTGATTTTTCTGTAGCAGCAGAGGGCAAGTACATGTTAAAGAGAGGTCAAGGGCATGTGGAGTAGAAAAGCTTCTGCTTTAAAATAACAAATGTACCGTCATCTGTACCATTGGGGAGTCATTAAAAATAATATACTCTGGCTTTGTGCTAGGTGAGGGACTTGTCTCTATTCCTCTCTCTCTCTCTCTTGCACTCTGTCTCTCTCTGTGACCGCCGGTGATTATCACAGTGGCCGTGTTCCAGCCATATGGACTCAGGCTGATCTGGGCGCAGCTCTAATACCTGGGTGGTTAATTAGGGGGCTGAATATTGGGCGACTGCACGCTGATCTGAACTCCCTCCAGATTCAACCGCACCAAGAGCCCTTTTAAGTGGCATAAGGCCTCTAGGGACAGGGCCGAAATGGAGGGCTAATTATTTGAGATAACACTGAATAGGGAAAGGGGGATTGTGCATTTGAAAGGAAGGCAGACACCAAAAGAGAAAGAGAAAGAAAGAAAGAATGAGGGCAAGCATGAGCGTTAGCAGTAAAGGTCACTGGTTTCTCATTTTCATGTAGAGTGTCAGCATCCTGTTATTCCTTTTTAAATGAGTGACAACAGATTGGGATTTCTTTTATAAACAAATTCACAATAGTCTGGTCTGTCTAAAGAGGCTGGTCTCTTTGTGCAATCTGTGGAGTTTGAAGTTAGATTGATAAACTGCATTGCAGTTGCTACCTGTGCAGTGAAATTGAAAACGTATTACACATAAGTATTTAAATTGATTATCAAATCTGCACTGTTGATGCTCTTATAATGGACAGTCCACCCCACCGCCCCCCCCCCCCCCCCCTTGCCGTCTTCTTGCGTGTATGATCGGGATAACGGGCCGCAGACGCCAGAGAGTTTCCTCCAGTGTTCAATCAGTGCTATATGTTTACCTCGCGGTGTAAGGTCAGAAACTGCAAACTACCTTTGTGAAGGTATTGAGCTCTAACCAAACATGCCTTTCGGTCGATGTTACGTCCTCGCTTCACCTCCCAGCCATGGTGAGCACAAAAAGGCAAAATGACTGACAGAAAAAGTTACTACTGGTGATCCTCACCAATCCTCCCGAAGGACGGAATAATAAAATCACATTCGGAACAAAAGCACAGGACAAAAACACAGGACAATTCGGTCTGAGCTTGAATTGGAATCGGCATGTTACTGCCTGCACAGCTTCTCTCGTGTTCGCTTCGAAATTGACATTCAGCCGTCGCTGTATCTTGAGAAACTGCAAACTGTCTAACACAGTTATATGATTACTGCTGTGTCTAGAGAAATTGTACATACTTTAATACAGTTATAGGAGGTCTTAAGCTCGCCGGCGCTAAGAGAGGCTTATGTTTCTAGAAGCACAGCAGTAATCCTATAACTGTGTTAAACTATACCGCTTAAGGCACAGCAAGCAGTCAGCTCATAACCATGTTAAACTATATTCAGTTTCTTCACCACCACACACACATCTCCCACCACATTAGGTTTTGGGCTTAGCTTTCTTCAATCACACCCACTGATTTGTTTCTCACGATGCTAAAACTCACTGGAGTTTACTTCTATTGTCTATATATTTTATAACAGTACCAGGGATGCTTAACCTTTAAAAGAGAAATGCTTGCATTATATCAGCCATCATTTGCCTAATGAAAAGGAGAAACGTTTACAATAAAAATGAAACATTGTGAATGTCATCTCCGTCATCTCTTTAATTGACAAATAAACTGTGAAGGATGCTAATTTGCCAGAGCAAACTGTAAATAACAGCCATCATTCAGTAAACAGTCACCAATCTGGACATTTAGTCAGGAGTGCAGACAGGGCCCGGGAGTGCCAGCTTGGCTGGGCATGGCTCATTGGTTTTGGTGGTGCCCGGGTAAAGGCCTGGCAGCAGTGCACCCATCACTGTGATTGAGAATCAGTGCCACAGCGGCACTCAATTTATATCCAGAGACTGTGAGAGACCTCCTGTTATCTTCTGTTGATTAATGCCAGACTGATAATTAGCTGTGTTTAGCTGCACTCCTGTCTGATATTACACAGAGAGATATTGGTATATTTGATACATTTTTGCACTTCATATCACTGGGATTCCCTATTGTGATGTGCTCATTTTCATGGTATGGACTTGGCAAAGATGTACAAAATCGATGTGTCTGATGCAGAATATAGCATCTACCCAGGGTTTTTGGCAGTGACTAAAATGATATGTTTGGATAGTTTGTCCTCATTTTCAGCGGTATCTGATATCCAGCCAATCGAAAGAGAAAGCCATTGAAAAAGTAGGCAGTGATGAGAACTTTTAAGAAGTGCATCGAATGCTGAATTTGTTTGGTCAGTTTGCTCTAAGACGTTGGTAGTTATCAATACTTTAAAAACAAAAGAGAGTAAAAAGAGAGAGAAAGATGGGGAATGATAGAATCTAAGAGAAGTAAAAGGTGAGAAAGTCAATTAATCTCAAATCTCTTTTTTTTTCTTTTTTTCCCCCTTGTCTGTCTGTCTGTCGCTCAGCACAGGATGCAGGACAGCACTAGGTGATGGAGGCAGACCATGGAGTATCCATTTCCACGCACCATATGGAAACTCTGTTGTGCGTACAGAGGAGGTGTGCGGTAATAGTGACCTGAGCCATATGTGTTTTAGAGAATTACAAACACAACAGAGCTGCGTGGTTCCCTAACACACAACATATGGGGGTCAATTCTGAGATAGGCTTTTCGAAGAAAAAAAAGAAAAGAAAAGAAACCCTCCTACATATGCATGCTCTAGCACGCTCTCACACAAACACAAACGATAGTAGCCAGCTCACACTCCGTCCAGTCAATGAATCTCAAGGGATTGCTCTAATGAATTGCTCTATTGACACACTCCATGGTTTGCTTCATTAGTGAGGATGAGAGCTCGCTCACAGTAAGGGGCACTGAGTAGGGCTGAGCTTTTTGTTAGACTTTTTCTATTTAAGTCATTTTATTATTCTGCTTTGCCTGTTCCACGGGTTTGTGGAGAATGTTGTCACTGAGGCATGTGAATACTCATGTTAAATATTACGGTTACTTTAATAGATAAAATCATGTATCTACAGAGGAAAGAGCTTCAGTTGATGTTTACATCAAACATCAGAACGGGGAGGAAAATATGTGATCTCAGTGACTTTGACCTTGGCATGGGTTTTTGGCCAAACTGGTGGGTGTGAGCAATTTTTTTTATTTTTAAAATGCTGATCTCCTGGGATTTTCACACATAACAGTCTCTAGAGTTTCCAAAGAGAGGTACTAGTGCCAGCGGACAGGAGATATACAGCAAATACAAACCCAGTTTTTATAACAGCGTTGTTAAGAGAGGCATCTGAGAACACAGAATATTGTTGGACTATGAGGACCGCGCTGTCATCCAAGAACAGGAATCTGAAGCTACAGCAGGCAGAGGTTCACACAATCTGGACAGCTAAAGAAAAGACAAGGTGACATTTTTCCCATCTTCAGCTGCCCACTTTTGCTGAGTCTTTAGTTTGATGTTAATGCTAAGCGAAGCTCTGGCCTTGTACCTGAATGATTTTCTGCCTTGTGCTGCTGCCGCATGAATGGCCAGTGAGTATTCCATATATAAGACATATAATCATTTACATCCTACTTTGGTAATTAACTAGACTCTAAATAATTTGGGCATGTCGTTGCCCAACACACAAACTGCAGTATACATCAAAGGCCAACAATTAAACATTAATTATCATAAACAATAATCATAGACAATCATGTCATTTCCCTCCATCCATACAGTACATCATGGAATCGGCTATACAATAAACAGATCTGTGTGTTTCAGCGGGGACTAAAATGCCAGCCACTCTCACTGCTCAGTTGTGGCTGTTTGATGACTGTGATATTAAAAAACAGCTGGATATGAACGCACACGCCTCTGTGTGCCGCTGCCGCTAGATGTTTATGCAGCTAGGCCGAGTGGGGAGTTTGCTGCAGGAGACGCGACAGCACGCCTATCATTTCCAGGCCTGCACATTAACACTGGCCACACTCCTCCTGGAGTTACTGTCACTCATTCACCATTATCACACACACATACACACACACACATATGCTCTAAGTGTTCCACATGTGAAAGATGTCTCTTTTACTACAAACAGTGAGAAGAACTGAGTCACAGTCAGCGACGGCGAGAGGAGGCAAAACAGATTCAGTGCGCTTCAGTTCCGCTCGACTGACGGCTGTACTAAACGCGATGGGTGCTTAGTGAAGATCAGTGCCTCTGACTGCACATTAACACTCCACAGGAGAGTGTTTCCTGTGAAAGCAAGATTCTGGGAACACCAAGATAAATGGCTGATTCACGTCACTGCTTTCTTTCATTTCTTTGATATTGCTTCGCTTTCACTTTCCTTTAAGGTGTCAGTCAAAATGGCGAATGGCTTCATGATCAGAAAAAATCAGCAATTAATCATGAATAAAAAGATAATAAAAAAACACAGAGAGGCCTTGATGGAAAATTTGAACAGGTTCATCTCCCTACCTTCATATATAGTCTTTGATCATAGTTCTGAAAGCACAGATGTTTTCCACACTGGAGTAAACCAGGCAGCACCAAGCGCTTGAAGACGGCACCTTTTCGAATTGAGCTCATTGACTCGAATTGAATTCAAAAGTGTCAGCTGGGATTTTCAAATATACAAGAATCTCCCCAATTAGTCTCTGTCAAAATATCTGTTATCATCCTCAACATGCAGACATTTATTACATCTGTAACAAATCAGAAGGTTATAAACACTTAAAGTTGGCTAAATTTTTCCTAACAGTTTAGATCTCTACTGTACATGCATTATCATAAACAAATTACTGTCATTTCTAATGGTCTGTTCAGGTCAACGCGATAGACATATTAGACATTAAAGTAGCATGTTTTCCCAGGATCCTCCAGTTCCCTTCCATGCATAAACAAGCCAGTAGGTGGACTGGCCTTACATGTAAATGTGTGTTTTTGTATATCATGCGCTGTTTGTGCCTCAATCCCAGAGTTCACAGGAAAGACTTTGAACCTGACCAGGATGAATTCAGGTCCTTCCTCACCAGAGCTACGACATCATGCCTACGTTCACTTCAACACAGTTCTCTTCAGTCAAGTCTTAAATGCTAAACATAAATGGCAAAGAAGGTGAGAAAATGAATAGTTTCTAATGGGAGTTGGCCTAATGGGTTCCTTACCCATTTCCCAGCAGCATCTAACGATTTTAATGGTTAATGGAGACCATTAAGCCAAATCCCATTAGGAATGATTTTTGCTCAGCAGAGAATCTTTAATTAATTAAAGTTTACTCATGTGTTGGAGCCATTATGGATTCATATATTATACAGCCCACAGCTACACAACGTGCTACTTTAAGGGCATGCGGATGGAATACAATAACAACCGTGGATCATCGCAGTTTTAAGTGTCCCTGCGATGGCACTATTGCTGGTGGCCTTTTGTGATGTGCAATACAGTGTAGCTACGTTGCTAACCACAGCGCTAGCATAATGCGTTTTCCCACAGCATTGCTGCTCTTAAAGGTTAAAGTAGGCTTCCCTCTGCTCTAGTCCTCATTACTACATGAGTGCTAGCATTGACATTTTTTGGAAAGGTCACAGACACTTTCATGTGCTCAGCTTCATGTTTACTTTAAATGTAAGTAAAGGCCAGGGTGCAGCTGGCCAGGGGGCCAAAGGAGCCAGTGGAGATCAAGGTGAGTCACTGGGGTTCATTTTAACGAGTCCGGTTGACAAAACTTCTCTCTCTCTCTCTCTCTCTCTCTCTCTCTCTCTCTCTCTCTCTCTCTCTCTTTTACACACACACTTCTTTGTGAGTGGAGTGAGTGATTTCTGTATTGAAGATGAGAGGTCAATACAGATGGATTGGGGAACGGTTGTCCTCTTACACTTCTCTGTATGGCACAGTTTTTGTAATATCCCTCAAGTAGTGAGCACTATTCACAGACTGTCACTTCATTCTTTATAACTCACTGGAAAATCCTAAAGTGTCTCCCTTTTGAATTTTTAATAAAACCTATTTGTTCAATGTCCCCGCAGGGGGATGAGATTTCAGTCTCCAGTAGAACGCCACATAGCGCCTCCCCCCAATCCTCTCCCAATCCTCTCTTATAGGTGGACACCAAATCACTGTGTAGTGTGACCGCACTTTGAATCTTAAGCACATTTATGCTAAATCCAGCCTCATTTCACAGGTATATTAAAATAGCGCTCACCCCTTTTTGAGAGAAAGGGAGACAGACAGAGGCAAAGATGGATGTCATCAGAGTCCAGTTTCGGCACCGCCATGCAAGAATAGGCGAGAGAAGGATTAAAGAAAGAGAATAAGCATACTGTGCAGCACAGGCTAGGTCAGGAACCTAATTTCACACTGACATTAAGGGCAATTTGGCCTTGGAAATATTTCGTCAAGCCTCTATTCAGCTGAAGAGTATAAAGCTATAAGTCTGCATTTTCTGAATATGAGATAGACAGTCTGAAACACGGTCATTTGAAGTGGATATAAATGGCGGCACTTACGTGTTGCAAGAGGTCGAAAAGAAGCACGGTGGATCATAAAAGGAATGAGAGAGAGAGAGAGAGAGACATTAGTTTGAAAAGAGCGGTTGTAATGCCAATAGGAAAAGTACAGAGGGAATGTAACATCTAGGAAACTTTTTTGCACTTTACTGTTAAGCTATCATCTAAAGCTGCATGTCAAAATCTACAACACCTTGTCTAGAAGTGAACAACTGAGTAACACACTTAAAAAAAACACACACACACACACACACCCATTTAACATGAGAGGGAGGTGTGTGAAAGGCCCTGATGGCACTCTATGGATTATTGATTTTTTATTCCCTTCCTGCCCAGAAGGGGCTCCATTTGAACAGCACCATTACCTCCATAACGATTAGAGAGCAAAAGTTAATTATGTAATTATGAAGGCAATAAGTGGCACGTGTGTGCATGGCTGTGCCGGTGAAGGCTTTAAACATTATCTCCAGTGTGCACATCCCGGCAGACAGGGTGAGAGGAAGAGATTAGAGCAGCCGAGGAGAAACAGACGGAGAAACCATTAACTAATCACAACAATTTCCCTCTATTACATTCACCAGTGCCTTTACACAGGCAGTGCACAAACACACACACGCACACACAGAGCGTATGTAAATACAAGTGATAGACAGCAGACTGGAATATCACACACATCTTCAGACGCTAAAACTGTTACAGGATTGAGGAGTACATACAGTAATCTCTCTCTCTCTCACACACACACACAAACATATTTATATGCATATAGAAAAGTAGCTCTTTTGAATTTAGATAAAGTGTTTGTGATGAATGAGCCCCGGGCGGAGAGAAGATTCAAACTCTTCAATCCTCCCATCTGGATCTGTCCAAACTGAAAGGTGAGGAGACGAAATGAAATGGAATAAAAAGATGAGTGAGGCCACGAGTCAGATAAAGAGACTGAATGACTATTTCACCTTGACATAAAGAGACAGGGCTGCCAGAAGCACAATGATTCTCTCTGCACTTGGCCAAACCTAAATGGCGAGAGATAAGATGCTGCGATTTAGAATATGCATGAATTGGTGGGGTGAGGCCCGAGCAGTCACTGTCCACGTCGGACAGCTGCTCTGTAAATGCAGATTTCGAATAAATAAATGCGAGATCATGTTTATATGCAAAGTTGCGGGAGCGAGCGTAGGAAATGGCCCGCAGCAGGTTCAGCTTATTCCCAAGCTCGACGGACGGTACACACACTCTCTGAGCAAGTGTGTTCGATTAATAGACTAATTCATTCAAATAGTTGAGTTAGCCTAAATTAGAGGGAAGAGCCAGGGGAGTCTGTGACCTAAGGCCACTTATCATAGAGTGATTAAAACAGAGTCAAACGAGTCTGCTGATTTATGCACATGACAACACACACACAAACACACAAACACATGCTTAAACAGGGCATGCACAGCTAGAACTTAATGACAGTGAAATCTGCTATGCCTCAAGAGGAGGTGTTAATTTTCTGAGAGCGTGTATAGTACATATTTGTGTGTGTGTGTGCCTGTGTGAGAGAGAGAGAGAGAGAGAGAGAGAGAGAGAGACCCTGCAGAGGTGTAAATGTGAGTGTGTCAGTAGGGGCTCTGGCTCCTGTCAGCTCTCACTGCTCGCTAGTTGACGTCTGCGCCAGAGCGAGCCATCGTGTCCGCCGTCTCAATGCGGCCCTGCTTGGCTGCCCAGTGGAGCGCCATCTGCAACAACATACACACATGCAAAGCCTGTCAATCAAATACATGCTGTCAATCACACACGGCTAAGACTCACTCTATATTCACCTTCTCCGGGGAATAATAAATTGATTTTACTTTAACTTTACTTAATTGTAGGTAACAGTTCATAAGTTGTACATCATGCAAGGTATTAAACGTTTCTGCTTATATTTAAAATGCAGAAAATCTGAAACATAAATAGTTCAAGTATAATTAACCTGCTTTATAAAACAAGCAGAAAATGATCTCTTGCAGATGATTTTTTCTTTACCATTTCATTAGTGCAGGGGTGTCAGGAGATCTACCATCCTGCAACAGTAAAAAAAAAAAAAAAATTCTAGCGCACCTGATCCAGCTAATGATTATCTACAGGAGCTTCTCACTATTATAGCCAAGAGTGTTAAATTACAGTTGGAGCTAAACTGTGCCAAAACAGAGCTCCAGACGTCCCAGTGTCAGTTCAGCCAGGTCTTATAAGCTAAAACAAAAAACTCAACATCAGTGTGTTATGATTTATCGATTGCAAATGATGTACGGCCTGCAACTGCCACAAGGAACAAGAATAATTTTATTGCTAACTGGTGAATAATAGCTGATAGTACAATTATTAATGTACATAGTAATAATCTGATTAATATTTAATAGTGGGTCAGCCATGCTACACATATCTCTAGCTAGAAAAGTCACAGCCACACCACAAACACACACATTCTCTTATCACACTGTATGAATCACTGTTCAACCTACTTTTAATGCTATCAATTTTAACACTACTTTCCAAAAAAAAAAATAATAATAAAAAGCACGCAGCCATCGCTGCTAAGCTCCTCTCTCCCTGCTCTGTGTAATGTAGAATGACTGTGCTGATTTATCAGGCGTTTGAGCAGCACCTCGCCTGCGCTCCATTCACGGCCCATTTGCATAAGCAGATTTGGCCTGGGCGGAATGGGCAAGCACTGCTGCTGGTCATTAGCATACAGGCTAATTCAGCACAATGTTAGCTCACTGAGGCTGCACTAAAGAGCCTGATTCAAGGACATTTATCCCATCGCCTGCATTTAGCTTTACATCCTGTCAGACAGCTTGTTATGAGGTGCACACTTCATTTTCTCTAATTTAGCTCACTGTATACATGATAGGGAAAAGGCATATTTCCGTACAGAACATTGCCTTTATAAAACTCAGTACTGCTGAATCTTAATAAATCTTAATAGATTATATATAAGGAGTAAGAGAGAGAGGAAGAGGAAAATATAAGAAGAAAATATGGGAAAAAATATATATATATAAGTTAATTGTAAAAACTTATTGTCTTTAAGACACACTAAACTGTTCTATCTATCTATCTATCTATCTATCTATCTATCTATCTATCTATCATATATATATATATATAGATATATATATATATATAGAGAGAGAGAGAGAGAGAGAGAGAACCAGTCAAAAAATTTGGACACATCTATTTCCTGAATTTTTTTTTAATGATTTCAATTTCGTCTAATCTCCTTTGAAATTTTTGAAGGCTGATAAATCTAAATGAAGTAAACAACTAAACCATGTTTCATCATAGTGTTTGATGGTTTTTGGAAATGCACTTGATAATAGTGTTCTTGCATGAACCATTCCAGATGAAACCCCTTCATATAAAATGACATGTATATAAATACATTGAGAGATAATGAAAACTAATACACAGTAACAATACATAGTTCATACAGGGAAATCACTTTATTACGTCACCAAAAAATAATAAAAAAAAGTGTCCTATAGTTAAAGTTATTGGCAGATTTAGGGGTAGGCATAGCATACATGCACAATGTAAGCCCCATATGTGTGTTTGAACAAGAGAGAAAGAGAGAGAGAGAGAGAGAGAGAATAATTCTGGCTTGTCAGTGTCCCTCTCCACATCAGTGTCACTGACCATGTCAGTCTATTTATCCAGCAGCACAGAGAGGCTCTCGCTCAGTCTACATTCCCTCACTGAAGACGACATCAAAGCCAGAGGTGCCCTGCTTTTGTGAAACTCTCCTCCCCGGTTTTCTCAACGCAATCTTTATCCATCCAAGATCAGTGCCAGCCTTTAACTGATGCTGAGCAGATTAACTGAATGCTTAACCGCAGCCTAAGGGGAACTATAGTAACCTGTAATCTTCAAGTGGCTGAAAAGAAACTATGTATCTTGTCACACAGGAACTGGCATACCACCTTGACCCCACAAGCCCTCTTTTCTATAGTCCTGACTGTGCTGACAGCTCTTTGGTTAATTCACACTGACACAGTCCATTGAGAAATTCCCTGCCTCCTCCTCGCTCTTCTCGCCATTTCTCCTGTCTCTTCACAGTCCCGCTGAGCGCAGACCTTCCTCTATCAAGGGCAGGAAGAAGGTGCAATCACAGTACTCAATATACTGCCACGGTTTAAAATGAATGCTTCTGGAGGACATGTCCACTTCTTTGGATGTTACTCACTTAGCATAATAAGTAGAGGTGTAAAGGAGGTAAGACTGAAAAAAAAAATACATCACACATACAGTATACTTTAGGACATTTTAAGATACATGGCTCAGGTTTAATTACAAAGCAACTGTACCATATTAACAAACCTGTGCAAAAACATCTACAGGACGAGCAAAAAAAAAAAAAGTCATATCAACACTATCTTGTTTGATTCAGTCATGGGTTTATAAATTTATCTATGATATAAATACTTTTTATAATATAAAAAAAAATTTATGTCCAACAACCCTGCTATCATGTTTTTTAACTTAAAAATATCTGAAGATATATTATTTAGAATTTAGTAGACCTGAGACAGAGACAGTTTTTGAATGGGTCATGGACTTCAAAGTTTGATTTGGGCAGAAAGAAAGAGAAACAAAGAGAGAAAGAGAGTGTGTATGCCTTTTACTGAGGTCCAGATGGACACTCTTTCTTTTATTGTCAGTGTGAAAGGACAGCTTAAACTCAGCCTCCCCGCTCTGACTCAATAGTGAGGCTGAGATTGCAAGGACCACCACTACTCTGCTCTCTTTCAAAGCTCAATGTCTCTCACCATATGGACCTGTTTAAAAACTCCTGCAGCTTCACACAAAAGAGCAACACCAGGAGCCTCTCAGAACAACTGTAGCGATATCATTCAATTATATCATGGGGAGTGTGGTAATGCTGTGGCTTCATATGGTCACGCACCCTGTGTATAACCCTGTTTTATCCAGCTTCTAAAGTGGGATAAAGCTCTTAAACACAATAATCAGAACTCATTAAGGTAATGCACTACTGGTATAAACATTAATAGCTCTGTATTATTTTAACATGTTTACTGTGAAATTCTCTTTGTTAATACACAAAAGGCACCAAAAAAAGAAAAAAAAAAGAGTGTGAAGCCGCTCTTGTTAAAGTACAAACTCTAGCAGTTTAATCCGTTTACTCCGTACTAAAATTAATCATCTTCTCCCATTGGACGAGGAGTCTCGAGAGTTGTGTGCCTGCCTTTAGGGGTGCCTGAGTTATGTGTGTTTGTTAATAATTCCCGTGTAATTAGACTATAATTACACAGAATGATGGTAGCACTAGCACGCACTGAGAGGTACTGCATACCAGACACACAGATTATCATGAATTAAATATCCATTTTTTAAACAATTATTAATGTTAAACATGAGTGCAAATCCTCCCTAGAAAATGCCAAAAGCTATAAAATACCATGACCATGTTTTCTTTTCCTTTTTCTTTTACATATAGGAGGAGCGTATTGCACCGTTATTCAAAATACACTAAAAACTATCACGTGAGGGCCGAGATATAAAGTGCACATTATATTCGCTTTCACAAATAATGTATTTCTTTGCATTTGTAGAGAGAAAGATGGTTATAGGCAGTATGGAAAATACATTAAAATAATAGTTGTATGGAATCATTACTTGTACAAGTATAGAAAAAAAGATGGACATAAGGATAAATCTGATATTAAAGCTGGGCAAGACTATCACAATATAATTTTCCAGGATCACAGAAAATTATATCGTTAATATATTTTTTTGCAGCAATTACAAACTCGGGCTTGGTTTTAAATGTTAACATCCAGGCTGTTGTTCTTCTTTCTTTTTGGCTGCTTCCATCAGGGGTTACCACAGCAGAAATTCCTTTCAGCATATATGATTTAGCACATATGGCTCATGCTGGATGCTTTTCATAGCGCAATTTACTTGGGACCGGTGCAGTGAGTGCACCAACTAGGTATATGAGACCAAACTAGGTCCTCACACATGGCCAGCGAGGACTGGACCACTGAACCACCAATGCCTCCCTCTTTTCCATGGTCATTTTTTTTTTTTTTATGTCTAACACCTTACAAATCCAAATTAATAGTCAAACCAAATTTGTCACATTTTGTAATGTAATAATACTGTACAAAAAACAAAAAAATATACATATTCTGTATCAGATTTTTTATATTGCCTATAGTTATATTATTTAATATCTTCATTATAATTTTATCATACTGAATCGACTATATAAACAAGTAATTCATATATAGCTGAAACACTCATTAGTCATTAGGAATCATTAACAGTGAATAACAGTTTGTTAACAGTGAGTCATAATGACCACCTAGTGTGAGCCATTACTACTCTATTAGCCTAACTGTTCCATCCAAAGCATCTAACAAATTCATTAATGAGAAAAAATAATCATCAGCTGATATAATCTGAGGCTTCACTCCTTATCAATAAATCTCAGCTCAAAAGTTTACAATCCCAAGATGAGAGTACTGACCAAGGCTGAGGCTAAAGACAAAACTTAATCTAGGTACATAGATTAACATTCACAGAGAGGATTAGGGACACCTACTCCCATTTCAAAGCAGGAACTGGTTTGAAGTTTCGGGGGTGGGAGATGAGTTTAAAGACTGATTCCAGTGGGAACTCCTCAGCCTAATCTCCTATCCCCCCCCCCCCCCTCTCACCTTCCCCTGTTATATGATCAGAGCAAGATCAGTGTCCAGTCTGCTCAAGGGGGTTCTCTTCGCTGTTCATTAATTTCTTTTAAGAGGATTATTACGCCCATGTTTGTTATTGTTTACAAATCTTGTTTCCTGGGTGCTGCACTGTAATAGTTGTGGCATGAAGACATGACAGGTGAAATGTAACAAAGAATTTTGAATAATTATACTAGCATACCCAAGGTCTTAAAGATAAGATACAAAAAAAAAAAAACATAAAACAAGAAGTGTGATGAGGATGATTGCTGTCGATGGTCCAACATGGTTACTGCCAAGCAGTTTTTGCAGGGATGTAGAGTTGTACCTAAGAACTGCTGCTGTAATTCTAAACACTTGGATCCTAATACTGAATCATAGTTTAACTCACTCAGTACTGTTTGACTGTACAGTACACAATTTTAGAAGGGTAATGATTTATAATCGTAATATCAGGTATCTCCCTGAGGAGGATAGATTCCATTTAAACACTTGGCTCATCTCAAGGGGGTTTTCCAACCACTGTTACCTCCGACTTGCTCATTAGGGATCAAAATATGAATGTACATCTTGATTTCCATGTTGTTTTATGAAGATGTCTACTCATAAACATGTCATACACATGTGGCCTGTCACATCAAATTATGTATTATGTTGCATTTTGGGTAATTTGAGTTGTGCATATTTTCAGATTCCAGGATCAATAAGCTTCATTTTGATATCAGGTTTGTGAGATTGTTTATAAGGAGGACATCAGAAACATCAACATCCTATTTATAAAATATTCAAATAAATATTTTGTGATTAAGGAAGAGGATATCCCCAGCCTCATTTTGACACCAGGATTTCCATGCTACCCCGAAAAATATAAACAAAAATTATAAACAAAAAATGCTTGGATACTTGGAATGTTTGGATAGTGGTCATTAAAGTCTTTTAAAACTGTTGAAGGAACTGGTATAAAAATTGATAACTTTCACCTATGCAACTTAATACTTGACTTGAACTGCATTGGACAAGAGGAAATAGAGTGATTGATGGGAGTTCAGACAGAGCAGGTGACTTTTGTATACTTTCACTGAAAAAGTCATGAAAGAGAGAGAGAGAGAGAGAGAGAGAGAGAGAGAGAGAGAGAAGGAAAGATATAATGAGATTCCTGATATCACAGTCCCATACATCAAAACATGGTCAGTGATTGTAAGGTGCAGGATCCCTCAATTAAATTTGAATTGATTTCCATTTTGGGGTTTCACAAGGTAGCCAAAAGCAACTATTTGATGTAAAGAGAGAAAGCACATCCTTTCACTGATTAATTTGAAAGGAGCTGTTATCTTCCTCTGTATCATCTTTTGTGGGCAGAGTTTTAATCATTTGGCTGTGATGATTCAAACACAAAATGCTGCCTCTCCCCTAAGACACCAATGCCAAGTTCACCACACAAAGCCTTCCAATCTGCCCAAGCAATTCCAGTCATGCCATTAATTCCACAAAAGCCAAATGTAATTGATTGATAAGCGTTCGAGATTAACCTTTCCTATGAGTTTTTGTCTCTCAATCTCGATGGCCACGTAAGATGCTGTCTATCCCATCAACACTATCTCCTTTATCAGATGCTGGTTAAGAGCATTGGCCATTACTGTTGACCTGGGGGGACTGGCAGAGTAAAAGGGGGCCACTCAACATGGCCGCCTTTGACTGCCACATCTACGGCCAGATCAGATGAGAGTGTCCTGCCTTATCTTTAAGGGCAATATAGGGGGTGCTTTTGAACTGGTTTCTCCTTTGAAAAAAAAAAAAAAAAATATATATATATATATATATATATATATATATATATATATATTGTTACCTAGAGGAGAAAACCTTGTGTGCTTTTGGAAAAAATCTTGCATTCGTGTAGTTTAGCATTATGCACACAAAAGCTGTGTTTTAGTATCTCTGCTTGTTATAGATCCATGCATTCTCGCTTGCAGTTTCATATCATCATGCAAAGCAGAGTCCTGGGAGTCTGGGAGGGAGCATTTTAGCAGAACACATGGAGTGTTAATGCCTTAATAAAAGCACATTTGCCTGAAGGACAAAAAGGACAGAAGCAACTAATATAGCTTTAGCAGAGAAGCTGTCTTATGTTCCATTTTAAATATAAGATTCCAGTGTAACATTAGCATTTAGTATCAGAAGCATTTAAACATAAGTGATTCTGAGTTTGTGTGCACAAAGCCTTGCAAATGGGCCTTATCTATTGTATGCATGTATGAAGGGACGGTATTGTTGACGTTTACATCACTCTTCTATTATGGAGTGTGGTTCTGGCATGGCAATGTCCAAACAACTATAACATGCTTGAAATACTTTGATAAATCTAGTCCTTGCAGCAATAGTGGTAGCTACCGAGCCTGTAAGCGCATTTGTCAGTTGCTTTACGGAGACGCTGCAGGCAACAGCACTGCCAGCCGCTCCCTGTTGACTTTACTCACCCCACTGATCCTGCAAATTCACTAAACTTCATGGAAATTTAATAAGTGCTGCTGCTTTGGGCCCCACTCCTGCAGAGTCCGAGCCTGCTGCTGCTGGGCACATATGTGATGATTTACAACCAGACACTCATCTACCACCTTGCTCTTTTTCTTCCTCTCTTCTTGTTCCCCTCCACCCTTGTTTCGGAAGTGCCTGTTATTGTAGCGTAACTAGCCGAATAGACAGCCTTGGGGCCTGAGGCCTGTGAAGTTTAAGCCAAACCATGCTTTGTACACATCCAGGGGCCAAACAATATCTGGAAATCGTCAACGTGTTTTATTTTCTTTTCTGTCCAACCTCAAAGGGAGCTGTGTGGCCTTTCAACACTATCAAGCGACAAAATGCTCCAGGTCAAAAGACTATCTGTTCCTGTCTGCCTCTTTTTCATCCCTCAGCACTGTGTCTTCCTCCTTTTGGATAGCAGAGTCCTGCAGTGTTACATGCTATGGTTGATATTAAAATCTGTAATCTAATTTGTAGACTTCAATTATAAATTTTTTTGAGGAGCAAAGGATAAGATCAAATGTCTGCATAGTGACCGGAAGTGAGGATGAAGGGAGGGTTAAGAAACTGGCTTCAGGGTTTCACCTTTTTAGAGACTATTGAGGGGTCTTGCAGCTGAAGACAGCGCATGCCTGAAACATTCCTCAGTGCTGCACAAGATCTATCTACATCTGCACTGGATCACAGCCCGAAGACGGGACCAAAAGCACGGAGTAGAAAACGTGCCACATATTTGTTACACTCAATATTCATAAATGCAATGCATATGTATCATGAAGGCTAATTTTAATCAGACATATCGCACGTGTCTGGCTGCATGCCTCTCTTCTACTGTATGTAATCAGTAACAGTTGAGCCATTTAGTCTCAGCTAGCTTCAACCTGACTTCTACACTAATCTGGAATTGGTTCCTAACGGCTTTAGCCTAAATGAAAACAGACAGGAGTCCTTGTCTCTGCGATGATCAGTGAACTGTGACTGGTCCTGGGGCCCTTCGAAATCCTCTGGCCGGCACAAGAACCCTGTTGTTAAGCCTTGCAGAATAGAAAGGGGCCCCAGCATTCAGATAACACAAGCCCAGAGCAGCCGGCAGATCCAAACACCACTAATCCCTGTGCTTAGTACCTGTTTATGATATGACAAATTGAAACCCCCACCGTGAAGGATTTCGACATCCTTGCAGTTTTCGGCACAAAACATTGATCCATCATGACAACTCGGCACAAGTCTCACAATGCCGTTGAAGCTGTGGACATATGTGAATGATAAAACCTCACTGGAATGCAGAACCAAAGCATAAAATAATTAGGGGTCCAGGAATGTACAAGAGGTCTCTAAAAAAAGAAAACCAAAGGGTTTGGAATGACTACACATGTGTAGTGTGTGAGAGGAGGAAAGAGAGAAGCAGGAGATGTTGGGGGCGGGGGGGGGGGGGGATCCTACAGCCGTGACCTGCACTGACCTCTGCCCTTGTGTTAAAGGCAGAGCGTGCAGAACGGAGAAGCAAAACGGCTGCAGATCAAAAAGGCTGACAGATGAAGGGGAAGGGTCTGCTTGACCTTGACTCTTTAACGTCAGCTGTGTCTCCAGACAAGAAAACTCTGACACGAGCACCATTCATCTGCGTCTGTTAGCTGCACCGAGTGCCAGAGCACAACATAAGCTGTTAATTAAGGGCAGGTCATTAGAAAGCAACCTAATACACCTCCACAATTTTATTGCAAATATGAAAGTATGAAAATGCATAGGGGTTCGCCTCATGATACGTACATTAAAAGAGAAATACTTTAGCATAACAGTACATTACAGTTTGTTGATGTATTGGCATTGTAAACTAACCTGAATGAGGAAGCTCTCATAACTGGGCTGAAACCCAAGCCATAAAAGAGCTAAAATAGTCCCTAGGTGCAAATGCTGCACAAAAACCTTAATATATTTATCCCATAATTCCACAGTAGAGGATATTCCTGCTGTGAAGGAGCAGACCCCAATAACAAGATCCCATAAAAATAAGTGTGACATCCTGTTGCAATGGTCAACAAACACTGAGATGATTGATGAGGACAAACTGTTCGACTGATGGACATTAGGAGATATCTCTTTTAGATGACCTGTCGTTCCCCAGTTCATTTTTTGACAAATGAAGGTCTTTAGTCTCTCTTCCAGACAGATCAGATGTCCAGCCTCAGTTTTCTCTCTCTCTCTAGGTGGTTTTAGCTTACAGTAGCTTTCCTTAAGAACTGAAGCATACATATCCTGTACAGGCCATCAATTAGAAACTATGGCAAGTCTAATTGTTAAAATAGCTATAATTTGGACATTTGAAACGAAACCATTTTCCACTTTAAACTGTCACACAATGTAATTCAAACCAATGATGTAACTAATGCTGGAAAATACCCTAATAGATTTTTTTTTTAAATCCACTACTATGTCTATTTCTACTATCATATGTGGGGCCTGGAGAATATCCTAGGAGACTTAGGGTACACCCTTGACAGGGTGTCAGTCTATCGCAGGGCACACATACATCCACACACTCGCATGCTCATTCACATGCTACAGGCAATTTGAGAATGCCAAGTAACCTAATCTGCATGTCTTTGGACTGTGGGAGAAAACCAGAGTACCCGAAAGGAACTCATCAACCAAGGGGAGAACATGCAAACTCCATGCACACAAACACTGAGGCGGGACTCAAACTCCCGTCCCTGGATGTGCAAGGCGACAATGCTAACCACTAAGCTACCATGCCGCCTCAGGCCAATCTATTTTTGTGTCCATTTTTTTTCCACATCAAATACCACAGCGTTTATGACACACTGACTACTTGACCAGTAGGTCAGTTTTCACCACTGATAGACTCTCAGTGATAGTGAAATGAGTCACGCCTCTTAAAAAGGGGCATTGCTATGTTTGCTTTCATTATGCTCCTATTCCAACACTACTTGAATCATTAAACTAGTCTGCTTACTATAAACGGTTGCAGATACAGTGAATGTGAATGAGACAAAAATCTGATCTTTCAGATCAGCATCACAAAGTTCTGGGTCCTCTGCATGGACAAAAAAAAGTGTGTGACACGTCACATAGCAGATAATTATTTTTAATAGGGATTATGACTTTATGCTTTCATTCACAATTTTATAATTTTATTGAAATGGTGGGTGTGTATAATATGACTGTGAAGACTTATATATATAGTACAGACCAAGTTTGGACACACTTTTTTAATACAGTTTTTGTATTATGGCAAGAAAAAAGCAGCTAAGTAAGGAAAAACGAGTGGCTATCATTACTTTAAGAAATGAAGGTCAGTCAGTCCGAAAAATTGGGAAAACTTTGAAAGTGTCCCCAAGTGCAGTCACAAAAACCATCAAGAGCTACAAAGAAACTGGCTCACATGCGGACCGCCCCAGGAAAGTAAGACCAAGAGTCACCTCTGCTGCGGAGGATAAGTTCATCCGAGTCACCAGCCTCAGAAATCGCAGGTTAACAGCAGCTCAGATCAGAGAGCAGGTCAATGCCACACAGAGTTCTAGCAGCAGACACGTCTCTAGAACAACTGTTAAGAGGAGACTGTGTGAATCAGGCCTTCATGGTAGAATATCTGCTAGGAAACCACTGCTAAGGACAGGCAACAAGCAGAAGAGACGCGTTTGGGCTAAAGAACACAATAAAGAACACAATAAAGAAAACTCTTTGAATGAGAAGGTGTGTCCAAACTTTTGGTCTGTACTATATAAGTCTTTATATAGTATGTACAGTATATGATATCTACACTATAATAAATCCTACAAAGAACTCTGTAAGTTAACCTTTTTTTGAATGCTGTTTTCAGTGAGATAATTTAGAGTGTGACATTTTCACTGTGTCATAACCCAAGGTGTATATGGGACTGGCATATTATTTGCATTGAAAAAATGGTCCATCTAATTTGCCAGAAAGTTTAAAGTAGTAACTAACTGCTAGCATAAACCTTCAGCTCTGTAGATGCTCAAGATAAAAAAGACCATCTTAAGGCAAAATTGACTTGTCAGACTAATAAGACCTTTTAAATCCTTGTCTGAAGCCTACACTCACTAACAATTCCAGCACATTCACTTTAATAAATTGAGAAGTTTGATTGAAATAGGTGAGGTTGAGGTCAAGGACCAGGCCCTGCTGTGAATTTATCACTCAGACATAAAATTAACAAGGTAGAGAAACCATAATTGGGAGGCCAGTTGGTTCTCCGCCAATAAAGTTTACAGCAAAGTTTACATAAAAGTTTACAAGAGACAAACTCCCCTCATTTATTCCGAAATTAATGTCATTGGTGTTTTATGGCTTGGCTCTCTTGCGACTCATAGTTTCAAAGCAAAGCTCCAAGTAGCTAGTTTATGGTGTGCTTTATGATGTAGCTTCAAAATTCATGGCCATAGTCTTACTTTCATAAATCAGTTCTCTTCTGGATTGTGGAGGTATTTACAGGGTCAGAAAACACTGATTTCCATTATCATCGTAAGCAAGAAATACTGTGTATATGCACTAAGCATGCCTTTGTGCTTCATGTACATGCACCTATGACTCGCTTTGACCTTAATTAAAGGATTAATAGAAATCCCGCTAATAAATTTTGAGTGCAGTGATAAAGCTTCATATGTTCAGCGTGTGTTGTCATATTGTGGCCATAAGCTTGACTCCTCTAGTGAAAAGTGCTTGGCAGCATTTGTGCTGTCTCTCGCTGGCTCCCTATTAATGAGGTTTTGCAGTGAGCGGTGGCATGCAGGGTCACGGCCATGACGGCCGAGTTCACAGACCTGTTTACAGAGCAGGTGAGAGATGAGCAGGGGAGAGGTGTCACCTCCACGTTAATTAAAAAACGCGAGCATTCGCCGAGGGGGCTGTCCTTCAGCCGCCCGCCTGCTGGGGGAACAGAGGCTAACTCGCCCTACGCTCAGGCACAGGTGTTAATATAGGCAGAGGTGTTGATACACAAGGCAAAAATGCTTTGAAGGAGTTCAATTACCTTTCATTAACTGCACCAGGTTTTTGAGCACGGTGTAAAAACATATACACGAATGGTTACCATAATAGAGTGTAAATGTTTTACCACATACGACTATAATCATCATCATTGTGCTTTCTCCTTTTCCAGATGAGTGTAATAAAGGCGAAATACTCATTATTGTGACAGAGGACGCGTCGTTCCCAAGGCTTTCCTGATCACACAAATAAGTAGTAATGAAAAACGAAAGTAATCAAAAGAAATTCTCTTACCATGAAAGGAAACATATCCACTCACATTCATGTTGTAATTAAAAATAAAGGGAATTATGTAATTTATCATATCATTCCATATCAGTACAGATATACAAGGCTTTCGCAGAGGATACTCATGGCATCTTCATTACTTTAAAACACACACTGATTGAACCTGAATAGATGATACATGACGGTTGGGAGCTTAAAGTCTTAAACCAGTCATTGATAAGGACTTTCCCATGGCCCCTTCCCTTTCCATACACATCATCCCTCTATTTCACCAAGCAAAGCAATGCAGCACAGCCACGAAGTCAACATCTTCCTGAATAAATAATGTCTGTCTTTCCTTCAACAAAGTGACCATGTTTTAGCATAACAAAGCCTGCCCCTTTACGCCACTTCCACTCCCCCTGTACCCCCAATACAACAAAAACAACTCTCTCTCTCTCTCTCTCTCTCTCTCTCTCTCACACACACACACACACACACACACACACACACACACACACACACACACACACACCCTCTCTTTTTCTCTTTCCCTCTCTGTCAAACAAAATGAAAGCCCTTCATACTCTTGACAGCTAGAAAGCCCTGCAGCTTCAGAGTACCTTACTGTCAGCAAGGAGAATCGTCTGTGCATTTGAAACTACAACAGTCATTTTTATGAATAAATCAGTGTTTGGAGAACATTGCATTTTCCGATACATTTTTATACCTGACAAAATAGAATAAAGAGGGGCATCACGTTGCATTCTACGCACTTTTATAAATGAATAAAAAAATGAAAGATACTTGCAACAAAAAAGCAAACCAAGAAGAAAAAAAAACCTCATAAGCAGTAAATGCTTAGTGAGAACAGAGTGACTGCAAAATCTGACAAAAAGTTAGTGACAAACTCAATTCAGTTCTAGGAGTAACAGCTGCCAAAAAAGCGGGTTTAGGCTTCACATGCTGGCAAGCATTCAAACAGCAAATGTGTATCTAATCATTTTAAAGGCTCTATCCAGCTTCTGAATTGGGTTACATAACAATGTGCATTAGACGCCAGCAATAAAAAAAAATAAATTAAAAAAACGCCCGTGTTTGGTTGTTTAACCAAACCGTTTACTAAGTAAAATTAAATTAGAAAATTTGCTTATAGAAAATTTGTCTTCTCATTTCCAGCTCGCACAGTCGTTTTTTTTTTTTTTGGCATTTATTATTATTGCTACAAATTCATACTTCAGTGTTGGGCACGAAAATGTAATAAAAATCCATATAGCTACAAACATATTATAAATTCATTTGTGAGTCCGTACAGGCCCAATGGGATGCTTTTCCTACTACTAACACTCAGTGACAGTTTCAAATCTTTCAGAAAGAAGCAAACAGCAAACCTTTGATCCTTCAGGAATTTGATATGACCGGTTACAGTGTTTCAAAACTAACAGCTTTGATTGTTATTCCAGGCACTGATGAAAAATATCCTAATGTTATGATTAAAAAGCCAGGGCTAAACTGGGGAATAGTGTTTTTATACATAATCTATGAGACTTAGTAACCCATTTACATTTCTAAATGATTTACATACGGTAGAGAGACCCTCTAGTCATAAATAATTTAATATCACAACCTATCCTGAAGGAGTAGATCATCAGTGCTGTATTTAACTTTAATTACTCTTTTAAAATCTAATGTTGGCCCTGCAGTTAAGATTGAATAATTCTGTCTGAAAGCTAAATGTTCCTCAACAGTCTACTGAGATGGAGAAAAAAAAAAATCCCTCGATGAAAAAGAGACCAGCGTTGGGGGAGGGAAAAGGGAAGAGACATGAAAGAGAAAGATCGAAAAGGACTGGAAGGTGTGTGTGTGTGTGTGCGCGTGTGCTTCTGTCACTGATTTACATGTAATAAGGGGATACTTGACTAATGTCATACTTTTCAGCTGGTGGCAACAGCTGTGCTGCAATTGTTCACTCAAATATTCACAACAGAGTTTCCTTAAAGAAAACACCATTAAGGTTAACATCACATGATATTAAACCGACAGCCACGAAATAAGAGGAAATGGTAATCACTTCTCCAAAACTGCAATACATTCCATACTTACATTAATTAAAAAGCTTGAACAGCAACATTAACATATTAATTGAGGTTCCACCACAGGGCTGTTATGATGAGGATATTCAAATGAGCCTTTCAGGAACTGCACCACAGAGAAATTAAAGCGAGAGAGGGATGGAGATAACACTGGAACGAGACACACACACACACACACACACACACGCACGCACGCACACACACGCAAACACCTATTGTAAATCTGACCTTATTTCAAATACAGGACCATATTTGTGCGATCTGACATGCCACCCTCTCGCTCTATCAGATGAGTATTTGAGAAATGAAAAACCCATTTACACAAAGCCTGAGTGTGCGGCAGAGAGATCGCCTGTTCTATACAATGTGCCCTCACGTCGGCAAAGTGACACCACCACGCAAGGTCAGTGAAATTACGAGAGAATGTTTCACCGCGTTTGTTCGGAGAGACAACTGATAGCGTCTCGCTGCCTCGTCGTTTAAGAGGTTCCCCGCTTCCTGTATGATAACATGTTATTTCGGTGAAATTACGGGACTAGATGGGGGCCTAGTGAAACACGAGTGTAGTAGTTAAAGGATAATAGCTTGGCCGGCCCTGCCAGGCTCGCTTGAATGTCAGAGCGACGGCTGATAGCAGCTGCTCAGTGTGAACCTGGGTTTAGGCCACTGATCCAAGGCTAGAAAGCTCTCAGACTCCTCTCTGCTGGGAGCTGTGAAGGAGTCAGGCTCTGATGAGCATGAAATCACAGGATAAAGAGAGGAATCTCTCTCGTTTCAGTTTAGATTACAGCTACAGCACTTGACTTAGCGTCGCTGGTTGTGAAGACTGCACAATATCATGTATTTCTTTATTCAAACAGTTACCCGACATGGTTACTGATATGGGCGCAGTGTGATACCAGTCATCACGCTGCATTATGTAAAATATGCAAAGAGGTGCATGAGTCCACATTCAGGCAGTGACAGGTTTTTTGTTGTTGTTGTTGTTGTTGTTGTTGTTGTTGTTGGTTGGACGCTTCACTCCAGCACTTTATATTTTAATTAATTTAATTCAGACATTCACATAGAAATTTGGCTATAAAGACATGACAGATTAAAGGAAAAATAACCGTCTTGTGCTGAAAAAGACATTTTTCTTATATGGTCTGACCTCATTCGGCTGCTTATTGTGAAGCATCACTGTAAATCAATTTAAAGATATCTTGGCCACCTTTATCCTATGATGAAACATTTCTATCCTGATGGGGGTGGTCTATTCCAGGACGACAATGTACCCATCCTCAAGGCATGAGGCCTCACGGATTGGTTTAGTGAAGATGAAAATTATGTAAATCATATGCTATGGCCTTTACCATCACCAGACTCCAGCTCATTTTTGACACATACAGTATGTGAGGTATTGGACCTGTGTTAGAAAGCAGTCTACACCACCAATTCATCTTTTATACAATTGGTGCTCATCACTCGGGCACAATTACAAAAACCTTTGACCAAAGCTACTATTATAATTAAACATTTTCAGAGGATAAATAAAAACAATCTGAAATCCCCAATTCATATCTCTAATAGACTTTAAATCTCTTGCAGTTGATGACTGTCTGTGACCTACATACATCCCCAGATGCTGAATATATTCCCTGGTGATGCTTTGCCAGTAATGCATTATGCCTTTAATGCATCCATTTTCAATCACTGCTTGTTTGAACAGCTTTTTGCCTCTAGTATCATCTTCAGTTCAATAAAACGCATGCATGCACAATAGATTTAAGGTCAGCTTATCAAAAACATTTTACTTTTTAGCAACCAACATCCGCCTCCCTCCAGTGTTGTTTTAGTAGAATATTTTGCATGATTGGCCTCCTGCAAGGGAAAGCATCATTGTGAAGCACTTGCTTGGAGCTACGCAGTTAATTTATCATCATGCTGCCACTACGTCTAGTGGCATCATCAATAAAGACAAGTAAATCAGTTCCGCACACATGCCCATCCCATCATGTGTCACAGATGAGGCGGCATGATTGGATCATAAGCAGTCCATTTTATCTCCACACATTCCTCTTTCCATCATTCTGGTTCAGCTTCATCTTTGTCTCATTTATCAGCAAAATCCCATCACAGAACCGCTTTTAAATATTCTTTTAGTAAGCTGTAACCTGGACTTCCAGTTATTTAAGGCTTGCCTCCCAGTCTCTTCTGAGCCTTGTGGTGACTACTAGAAAGAAGTGTCCTCAAAGCATTTTTCTCCCTGGATGTTTAATGGTCCTAGCTTTCACAAGGGGTTCTTTTTTTAAAGGTAATCTCTCTGTTCAGGACCTATAAGGATTCCCTCAGAGACACAAAAAAAGAAAGAAATGCTTTAGTGTTTTAGGTAAAACTTTTTTTTTCTATGAATGTAATTATTTCCCCCTGCATCTGGGATAGTTCTATTTTCACTATTATAGATAGACTATTTTCACTAGTTAGTTCAATACAGGATAACCTGGTGGCACAGCAGGTAGCATTGGCGGCTCACAGCTCACAGCTTAGGGTCAAGCTAAGGTTATTGTCTGTGCAAACAAGTTTTTATCTGTACATACAAAACATGTGGTGGTATGCTGACATTACCCTGGATACCATGGCTTTTGATACATTACGAAGACTTGCCGTCTTGGTCACAGATGCGTGTGAGACGAGCACCAACAATTTGTCCTCTTTTGAATTCTGATATGTCACACATAATGTTGTGTGCATTGCAATATTTTAAGCAAATCTGTGCTATCACTCTGCTAATTAAACCTTCACACTCTGCTCTTACTGGTGGAATGTGCAATCAATGAAGATTGGCCACCAGGCTGGTCAAATTTAGCCATGAATCCTCCAACTCTAAATTGGCCAGTTTCATTGTCCAACCCTGTAGCATGATATACTTTAAGTCAAGCTGTGCGGAGAGACACACATAACCATTCTGCACCACACAATAACAAGTCGATGAATTTTTTGTATTCCTGTATCTTACTATTGATACCAAAATGAACACAATGTTTAAATAATGATGTTTATGAAGGTTACAGTAGATGTTTCACAAAGATGATCGCAGGTCAATCTGTGGTTAAATTGAAAATCAGAAACAGAAGTGAAATCAAAAAGTATTAATTCATTCATCTTAAGTGGGTCTGAGAACACTGTGCAGAAGGTAGGAATACACCTTAAATGAGATCCCAATCCATCACAGGGCACCAGGCACTTACATTTTTTGCATAGTCATTCACACCTGGCGCAATTTAATCATAGCCGAAGTGCCGACATGCATGTTTTTGGAGGGGAGAGGAAACAGAAAAACCTGGAGGAAACCCACATAAACTGAGGAATTACTTAAAATGAACGTGCAGGTTAACTTTTCTTAGAGCCGTAAAATAAAAACCAAAATGGGTGATTTGATGTTGTAGTTTCTGTATAAGGGGTGTTCTGTTTCTGGTTCAGGACTTCAAGCACAGTAGGTGATGAGGCTTGTAGCTGCAGTAAAACAGTTTGAAGGATACAAATATTTTAAAGAAGGCCATACATCTGTAAATTGCAGGGCCCACTACAGTTATTGCAATATCCCCCCTACAGTCCTGACCTTATCCCAAGCCATTTCTTCATTCCACATGCAGGAGATTAAAGGAATTCCTGGGAGGCCATATTACAGACATGAAGCAGGCAGTCTGATCGTGCCACCAGCGTACCGAGAAAACTTTTTCTACTTTGTTGGTATCCAAGCACTTGTGACACACTGGAATGAGTGCATTAGTGTTGCAGGGAATTGTATAGGGAAATGAAGGTAGTGTTTACTTTTATAATTGTGTTCTGTTATTATGCAAAATCAAAAAAGGTTTTACATGAACACATCTAAAATGTTAGGTAGACAAGTGCTATATTGCAAGAGTGCTAAAATGTGCTATGAGACAGCTACAGATATGATCAAAACCCACTAGTGAACCCACTCTTCTCTGTTGTGTTTAATGCTTGTCCATGGGAGAGGTGATGGGTTTACATGTCCTTTCTCATTCCTAGAAATGGCTGTTTTGCTGAGTAGAGACTAAAAAACATGAAGAACCTAAGATAACCGAAGTTGAGCTCTAAGTATAGTTGGAGCCTGAACCAGGTTGGGTATCAGCATACTGAGCATCATGCATTCTTGCTTTTCCTTATACTTTATTTTACCTGCCACACATACATACATATATCTACGGCTGAGAAACATATTGAGAGAGATTTTAGAGTTTACCTCAACTGAATTTTCTGTACACTAGCATGCAAACTAATAGGATTTTGCCAGTTGTTTCTGGTTTTAGCCGCTTGCACTTGTTATTAATATATTCTATAAAACAACTGATACAAATAGCGCCGTAAACACAACCTGAATCTCGCTTAGCACATCGTGACAATTCTCAACATGATAAACAGCACAGCTATCAATTTCAATAACCCTTCCTGTTTTTCAAATCTCCTTCCTGTGCTACGAAATTGCAGTGCGAGTGCATTTTACAACCCCAACCAAATTCACCGCTATGAAAGTTACATCCATCCCTGCCAAGGAGGAGATTAGAAAACCTTGCCGCACTTGTTGCATGCAATTATGGCCCAACAAAAAGGCACAGGAGATGGTTTAATGTCTCACAGAGACTGTAATTACCCAGTAACGGCTCCAGACTCACAGCCCCATGGGATCTCATTAGTGCGACACTCTCATCATACAAACCATTTAGACAAACACTTCCATTCACCAACAAAGTACACACTCAAAGGTTTCAATGAAAAAGAAACATGAGGATGGCAAACCAATCAGTTTGCTGCATTTAATTACTCTTGTGAAACTCTTGTGTCGGAATCGTTAGATAATTATGACACCGCTTTTAAAAAATGGAGACTTCTAGTTGAAGATGGCTAATAATTAAAGCTTAAGTCGTCTAAGAAATTAAAACCTTGGTAACTGATTTAAAATGTTTGTCATGTCAGGTCCAAATGAACACTGTAAGAATGTTTTTGTTGTGAATCTGAATGTGGGAAGCACATCACAGCACGAAGGCTCATGGATTGATTCTGAGCTTGGGTTACAGTCAGTGTGCAGAGTTTCTCTGCATGCTCTCCCTGCGCCCATGTGGATTTCCTCCAGGTTGACTGGTGTCCTCCTACTTCCCCCAAAAAATACCACTAGATGATTTGATTCAGGTAAATTGGCCGTAGGTATGGAAGTTTGTGTGAATATGTGCATGTATTCGTGGCATGGAGTCCCATCCAGGGTTTATTCCTGCTTGTGTTCTCGTGATAATCTCTAGATCTGGTGTTAAATCGACCATTCTACAAAATGTACTTTTAAATTATAATATTTTCAGTTCTTAGACAATTACTAGGTCTACAGCTTTTCTATGTTTTTAAAGAAAGACCGATTAAGCACTCATGAGCTGTTATAATACAATGTTCATCTTCACATACAACTATGTTTGCTTTTTGCTATTAGAGCAAATGAAGCGGAACATTTCGCCATAAATACATGAAAGATCCTACAACCCGATTTCTTCAGCAGCACATCCGCTAAATCTCAGTGGACGTCTTTTATTTATCTTGAGTTCTCAATACATTTGCTCAGGTGTACTGATTAAAGTGTGTCATTAGCTCTCCACTTTACAGGTTTTTAACTGAAACATGCTGAGGAAGTGTGCGGCAATAGAGTAAGACTCAGGTGAACGTCGTGCCATATGTAACCTCACTGTAAAGGCCAGCAACTTCTGCGCATGCAGATCTTTTACCGATCAAAGCCGCTCTTCCACTTTTTAAGATCCAAAGTGTGAACCGAAGGGCGCAATGAAGACGGGAAAAGAGAGGACGTTCCATGTAAAATCACATGAGAATCTTGTGTCAACAGCGTCGCATACGTCTGTGACATATCAAAGAGAATAAACAACGGTGCTGTGATTACCGAGTAGCTTGACAGGCAGGAAGGAGAATGAGAACGACAGGCAAAGATTCCAGGTGAGACTCTGAGCTGCTGAGCTCCACTTTTTAAAAAGCATCGCGCTAAATCCGAGGCGACAACGCAGCACGAGCCTGGCATGCGAAAGGCGAGGTGTTTGAGAGCTCCTCAGAAGCTGAGCTACTGCTCTGTTTGTGTTCAGGAAAGCTCAGAAGTAGAGAAACATCTGTTAGAAATTGTGCCACCCACTTTTTAAATGACCTCTGAAAGGCTGTCATAGCCACACCTCGTGTGCGGCGTACAAGCTCGCACTCCGAATCTGCTCCAAAGCCTGCTGCTTAAAAGGCAGAGCATACAAAAGGAGTCATACTAAAACAAGAAGTGTTCTTCTCAAAATGGCCCCAGAAGGTCTTTCAGGTACAACTCACAGCTGCAGTTCTGTATGTGAATTTTTCGGAATTAATTAGATTACTGGGAATATTGCTTTGCTGAGAGAAGTAGAAATCAACTTTTCCCTAATGTACACTAATCCTGATAGTGCTGAGTGGTTGTGGAGGTTAGTGCATTATCTGATTATCAGTACGACACTGACTATACACTTACGATGAAAGGTTAAATTGTAATGTAGAAAGTGAGGGAATTTACAAAGGGACAAATTCAATTTGTGTAAAAGTATGTGAAGTTCCACACTGATAGCAATCAAATGAAATTACATAGTAGTTGATGATATGTCTGTTTTTGTCCTAATGGTTTACTTTTTATTTTTGGTATCAATTGATGAACACTAAGTTTTTTCCCCCCCTTTTGGCAAGAAAGCAAACCAAATGATCACATTGTGCATTTATGATCAAATTCATGCACAGCAGTTACCCTTAACTGAAGAAACACATTGCATTTAACCTTGCACTTACATTACAAATTACATAAAAATTACAATGCTTTTAATATAGTATTACAATTTAAGTACCTAGTCAGCGTTTCAAGGAATATGGGTTAAGACAAAAAAAAAATTATCTTGCTGTAAAAATCACTCAGCAGACTGTCGGAGAAAATAAAGAGGTTTTGGGAATCTTATTACGCTGTGCACACAGTCTGGCTTTTCAGTTAAGCTTAACCCAGCTCTTCTTTATTCCTTACATAACCCTCTTCAGCTGTGAGCCACATCATATACAGAGATGCACACCTCAAGACATAAAATATAAATCAAACCGCTCAAGCACTGGCAATATTCTCTAGCAAAACCAGCTGTTTGAATGTGGTAGGTTTAACAGCAAAAAAAAAAAAAAAAAAACCTTACGAAATACCACGGGGACGAAAATATCATACAGCAACTTAGAGATGTACACAGAGATGACTGCTGGGACTACTGAGGGAGTTGATGATTCCTATAGCAGCAGGTGAACAGTGACTGTGTGTGTGTGTGGGCAGTTTTGAAATGTCTAGGCTCAGTTGTCTGCTTTTAAATAGCATCTCATTACTGTGAGTGGGACAGAAAAAGTGATCAGAGATGGGTTCTCCTTTCCAGCTTATTATTTACACTTCGGATCAGGCACAAGCCCACATTCTTCAGCGCTGTAACACAATCCTGCATGAGCAAAACTAAATGGCTAGAAACTTTGTTGGGAATTTACTTAACCATTATTTATCTGTTCAAATACATGTTATTTAACCATATGGCAGTTATTAAGCCACGCTTGTCTCATTTTCTCTCTCTGGTATGTAATATGTCTTCTACACAAACCTGAATAAACCAGAGTTGATTTCAAGTCACAACAAAATTTGACACTGAAACGCCACAGTCTTGTTTACACTTTCAGAACTAATTAAGTACATATAACTAGCCGACTCTAATTGCTAACACTGTGTGAGGACAGGCACCATGCTGCACTCTTGCTGGCATCCTCCCGCTTGCGAGAGTGCACTCGCTTCTACAGACTCCATCCCTGCCGAGCCCTCGGAGCTCTAAATTGTTTATCAGACACTAATGCAGCCGTTTAATCCAATTTGCATTCATATTAGTTTCTGGGTATCTCCGTCCAAAGGGAATTACTTCTTTAGTGCTCCTTGGAGAGTCCAAAATAACTTTATGCATGATATCGGTATCTTCATATTTCTCATCTGAGGAGCCAATTGCTTTTAAATACACTCCTCTCTCACAAGTGATCGGGTAAGTCATTTGGAGAGGCTGCAGATGAGTAAGCATGCACACACGCACACACCAGAGGGTTATGGAGCCTGTCATAGGCTAGCAGCCACTGAATTAAATGCCACTGCATCAGTCGTCTCTTCCCACTGAGTCCAATTCTTTGCTGAACTGATGTTTGTGTTTAAACTGCTCTGCTCCTGTGTGTGCACCGAGTAGGTGAGGTGTCTTCGCTCATTTGCACGTTAATAAGCATTTTTCCCCCCCAAACAAAGAAAATAAGATAGTGTTTGCTTTTAATATTCTGCATTCATTATGCATGTGCTTTGCCATAAAAAGGTAAATACAGAAAGGGGAAGTGGGTAGAGAGAACGCTTCGGAAAAAGTCACCTGAAAAAGTCTCGTGCTGTTGCCAAACTCCTGGAAATAAACGCCAGCTAATGAAAAACATAGATTAATTGCTAAGGCCGATGTGCATTCTAAAAGAAGTGGATTTTGCCTCAGCTTTAAGTCATTTCAGTCATGATAAACAGAACAGGGGCAGCTAAAGCTAAACAATAGTGTGACTTGAGCACAAGCTCTATATTTAGAGGCAAAATCTATACTTTTATGACACTGAGAAATGCAGGGTTGCCAGGGGTTCTCACAACAATGGAGAGAAAACAATGAGATGCTTTTGACAGTAAACTGCAGGTTGCATACAAAGATGCAGGGGTCAAACTAAAATTGTCCATCAGCCAGACAAGCAGAACTCATTTGGATGCAAACGAGAGCCTCTGATATTCAAATATTCGATATATATGCTCAAGGCTTGGCTGAACACTGGCCCCACCCACTCCTCGAGTGCTCGCTACCAAGATATGCATGCAAAAGGAACAAGAGAGAGAGAGAGAGAGTGTGTGTGTGTGTGTGTGTGTGTGTGTGTGTGTGTGTGTGTGTGTGTGTGTGTGTGTGTGTGTGTGTTTGGGGAGCAAATAAGCATCCTCTTAAAGGTATATCTGACAATTGTGACCTTGTAGGGACATTTGACTGGGCCCTACAGTATATATATATATATAGTTAGTTAGTTTTTTTTCTTGGTTTATTTGAAAAAAAAAAAAAAAAACTAAAAGACCCAAGTGTTTAGCTTTGGTTCCGTTTAAATTAAGTTGAGGTTTAATTACAGCACTAAATAGCTGCATTGTCAAATTTATGTGTTTTCACATGCATTCAAAAAATAACCTGAATAATACATACATTATTTTTCAGACTCATTCTGCTTATAAGCACTGTTTCACTATCACAGCAACTTTGAGGGAAAAAAACGAGAGCATCACTCATAAGCTATAACGGCGTCATTAAAATCGTTCTGTTTTCTCCTTTTTTTCTAGAAGAATCACATCTGTCTGCTGTCATGCACTGTGCCACTGCATGGCCACAATAAACCAAGCTCCTATAGTAACAGCTTGGAGCCATGGTAAAGCTTGTTTAATAACATAAAAAATGCTTGTCAAAATATGATAAAAACATCTGTCTGTATCTTTGTCAGTGGTTGCTGACCAAGAACAGCTGGATCAGCAAGCATGGTCATTAAAATGAAAGTGGCGTTCCATAAATTGTGCATACACAGTCTGAGAATGTAGTGTAAAGCAAGTATGTAGAGAACTCTGTGAGTGAGCTTTAGATCTGCGAGCACTGAGACACGCGCGCTTCTTTTCTCTTTCGCAAACCACCATTCACACTTTTGCTTTAACTTATTCATTGAAATAATAAAAGTATTCATGACCTGAAGTTACAAAAAAAGGTCATTTTAAATCATTATTTTAATTTGTAGTTTTGATCATTTATAATCGTGTAAAAGTTAGTACTCATTTTTTTTTATTCTATGTGTTTTTGTGCAAAAGAAAAACATAATAAAAATCGTCTCATTGTTGCAGGTTTTAGTAATCGGCAAATACAACCTCAGATGAACAACAACATACAACTTTTTTTCATGATTTATGATTCATTCACTTGTATATTCAAATTTAGCAGCAATAGCTTGACATCATCATTTCCTATATGACTTGTCAGCCTCTCACATCTTTATGGAGAACTTTTTTAAAAAGAACATTCTTCTTTAAAATTGCTTCAGTTTATTGTTTTTATGGGGTATTTGCTTATACACAGGTCTCACTACTGAGTTTCAGCTGGTTTGAGGTCTGGACTTTGACTGGGCCATTCCAAAACTTTTTTTTTTTCAGACATTTTGATGTAGTTTTTATGGGGTGGGTATCTTATCATTGTCCTGTTGCATAACCCATTTTAGCCAAGTCGGACAGATGGCATCACATTTGCCTCGAGAATACTCTAGTATACAGAGGAGTTTATGGTCAACTTAATGTGACCATGTGTGTCAATTCAGGGTGCCCAGGTCCAAACCCAAATTGTCACCCCTTTATTAAGGCCAAATTTCTATTTGGTCTCATCTGTCTATAGGACATTGTTCCAGAAGCCTCGTGCCTTGTTCAGATGAAGTTTTGCCAATCTTAGA
>JAAGKR010003028.1:0-81312 GCA_011419295.1 Clarias macrocephalus
TTGTGTTTATTCTCATTTTTATGACCGTGGTAGGACCACCAGTCAACATTCAGACATGCATTCACACACTACGGGCAATTTGGTCCGGCACACGGACCGCAAGGCAGGAATTGAACCCGGACCACCGAGGTGCAAGGCGACTCCTGCTAACCACTAAGCCACCATGCCACATTCGTTCTCTCAAAGTATTAAGTATGTCCTCTATAATGTACATTAAGTACAAAAGTACAAGTACTTGATAAAGGAACTGATTTTTCTGGATTTCTATCTGACTGAGTTACTGATGAACAATAATTTAATATCAGTTGCTGTTGATAATATGAATGTACAGGTCCAGTAACGTTTGATCGTGACAAAATTTGACATGTATTAAATGAATAGCATCTTTCATTACATTGGTAGCTAAGCTCCCATTGCTAAACTGTATAACACCATAAAACATACATGAACATAGAAGAAAATATGGGTAAAAGACATACCAAATCATTATAATTACAAGCTTGTTATAAAAAATAAATAAATAAATAAAAAAAAACATGCTTATTGACATGAAACACAAATCAAACGTAGGAGTACACCACTCTTTTGCTATGTTAGCTAGTTAGCTAAATCACTTCTAATCTTAACTTGGCAAGTGCCCCTGTTTGAAAGCATCTGCAGAAGTATCAACAGCCCATAGAGCAAGTGGGCGGGATCTGTTGGTCAGATATAAGAAGTAAAAGCACAGGTTTTTCATCACACTACGTAATAAGTAGAAGTAAAAAGTATCATATAAGGAAAATACCGTAGTACAGATACACAGAAAATCTTTAGTGCAGTAACAGAGTGGTTTTACTCCATTACTTGTGAAACCTCTGAACACAACTGATGGCAGAACTGAGTTGCTAAGTGTCACACACATCCAGATCAGAAACCCTGTTTTCCTCACGTTTTCTAATGTGATTAAGTCTTTCGCTCTGTCGAATCAGACTGTGTGTGGATTATGTGTAAGACTCCTTTTTAATACCATAATACTGTTGAATGTTAATTAATTTTCTATAGCAGCAGCTCTCATTGCAGTTCCAGCTGCAGCATTTATATTCAACCCGTTCTCGCAGAAAAAGAGAGAGAGAGAGAGAGAGAGAGAGAGAGAGAGAAATGAGGAAAAAGAAATGTTTGCCTTCAACTTATCTGCAGGACTGTCTATACTGTATGTTAAATTTCAATGATCTGGCCCGCGCATATGTTGCATACCAACATTTCAAAAATTCACTTATTCACGCCCGCCTCTATCACCATGCTGTTTGAGTAAGATCAATATGTAATAAATCATTTTTCTTGTGCTTGTGCCAGCATGTTGATATTCACTGTATACAAGGTGCTGCAAATAAGTTCCATATGCAGTTTTTTTTTTCCTGTAAAAGCAGGATGTTATATTAATATGGTCTTTGTACTCTACTGCATTAACATTTCAATACTGACAACTCATTTACAGGGACTTGTATGGAGCACACTTCTCAAAAACAGGTTTATTGTTGATAAGGCTTTCTGTGAGACCAGGCTGTTTTAGTAATATGGGCTTTCTAAAGTGTTAACACTGCTGTAGTGGCAGCTTATTCACAGGGACTTGTAAGGAAGACACTTTACATGAACACAGATGCTTTCTTCACTTTTGTTTTCGTATTAACTTCAGATGAGAGAAAAGGTACATTCTGGTAAGGTAAGTATTAAACATGTTTCCTGGACATTCTACATCTGTGTAAACTGATCAGCCATAACATCAGCACCACACAACATTAACTCATTATCAATTATATACCCGTAAACTGGTGACAGGATCGTGGGCACCAAAGGCTCACCCATTCCTTTGGGCGCCAAAGGCCAGTCTGTCAGATTCAATCCCACAGAAAAGCAAATGCAGTAAAAATCGACAAAAAAAATAATAAATCAATCAATGCTGGCAAGATATAAAGGCACAATAACACCCAGTGCACCACAGCCTGCCATGCACAAGGTCACAGACTTGGCCTCCAAACTGCATAGGATCCCAATTCAAACGAGCACCAATGTGATACACCAGACAAATACTTCCAGCCCAAGAAGGCCCTATTCCACAATGCACAGTCTCAAAGAATCCACTGGCA
Organism: Clarias macrocephalus; assembly: GCA_011419295.1. Lineage (NCBI taxonomy): Eukaryota > Metazoa > Chordata > Actinopteri > Siluriformes > Clariidae > Clarias > Clarias macrocephalus. The sequence goes on from JAAGKR010003028.1 coordinate 2,124, forward strand.
ATGTCCTAAATGAAATTTAAATGTTGAGTAAAAGTCACATCATGAGCGTTTTTTGTGCCAGATTACATTACAGCATCCAGTCATTTTTTTAGTCACATATAGCGCTTTTTTTCCCTCGAGATGGGTGTGTCATGCGATAGTTAACTGTCTATACAGAGTATGCAGAAGACGCAAAAACAACCGTAATACACATATAAGCCGCCACAATCCTCAAAAAACACAAACAAAAGCGTTTGTTTTTTGGCTTACTCAAAAAACAAGACAATTAGACTATGAAAACTGAACCTTCAAAGATGAACTGACAGATCAATGTATGTTTATTTTTCCTGCTAAAGTTTAAAACCAGTTTGTCTCACATGTTCCCGAAACTGTGGTGCTAATAAAAAGTAGTCATGTGAAGAGCCACTATCACATAAAACATATCCGCTGCAGTTTGAGGTGGGGACCTTTAACATCCTAAAATCTACTTAAAAGTAGTATCCGACTTACTCTGTCGATTTCTCATCTGTGATTCACTCTCCGATTACCAAACAGGGTATGTATTGAGCTGGCAACGAAAGAAGTACACCTTAATAAGGCATAAAGTACTCAACCTTACAACATGTTATTTCTTTGTATTGTATTAATACTGTGAGTTAGACAGAGAGTTCTGTCGTACAGAAATACAGGCAGTACATGGGCTTCAATCTGAAATAATAAAATCACTGATTACATTAAAGCTGATCATCTTATTTTATCTATAACCTTTTAATTATTTCTACAAACTCTAACCGTCAACAACGTACTCCAGTTATTTCTATACAACAACAGCAGGCCCAATTGTGTTTACATATGACATAAAAAAATCAATATAACGATATGGACAAAAGATAAAGCTTAAATTAATTTACAGCTTTTATATCACCTGCCGCTAATCTGTGGAGACGTGTGCCAAGCAAAACACTTACATGGAAAATGGTACAATGCATGACTCAAATAACAATCTAGCAACAAAAAAGGTTAAGTGGATGAGAATTGCTTGGTTGAAGATGCGTGATTTGATAAACACATGACTTATCTTCAAGACTTTATAAAAAACATTAGGTTTGGAGAGAGATTGAAAACTCGCTGTTACTGATATAAACCACGTTCTTCATGTATTTATTTGTTTAACTGCATTCTGAATTTCCTTTATCCATTATAAAGGATTATGAAACTAAAGACAATCTACTGTGAAAATCCGGGCCATTTTGACATTTGATAACATTTTGTTTTCTGTACAGTCTGGTTTGGTCTTCGTTGTGTATAAGTATCTATGTGCGACACCCACATGTACATATTCACACAAGTATCAATCAAATATAACCGAGTTAACACATACTTTAATAGTTGAAGTATGACATGTGCTAACATATTTATGTAACAAGCCTCCTTCTGCCTTATTTGTAATGTTGCAAATGTATTAGAGACACTGCCAACTCGCCAACTGAGTGCAGGGGCATTTATTTTCTGCACTAAGGGCACATAAGTACAGTTTGTACACTGTGTAGGCTCCTTTACATTTCAATATAATCCTCTAGTTCGGCTGTGATTGAAAGTATAACTCAGGGTGCATAAATGTAAGAGCATCAAGACATACACACACATCTACTTATGGCCTGGCAAGAGTCAAAGAGGTCTGAAACGAGGTTACATTACATTTTCGCTTCTGGGCCTGACTTATTAGAATTGTACGCAGTCCCAAACTCTAACAAAGTTCAAAAACTGTTCTTATAGTCACAAACTTATAGTTGGGAATTTTCTGTAAATCTTCTGCCACTTCACAGGTCCAGGGTCCCTGGTTCAATCGTGAGCATAAGTTATGGTTCAGCATGCCCAGCGTTCATAGTTCAGGCTCTGGATCCAGCACCTTTAACCAGGGTAAAGTGGTTAACGATTAGTTACACCCCTGCTTTCCATCCTCAGTGGCATGCTTCACTGACTTTTGTCCAAATTAAATTGCTTTAGAAATAAAATGTTCCAAAGAAATAAACATTGGTCATTGGTGTTAAACATTACTAGCCTGCTATATATATATATATATATATATATATATATATATATATATATATATATATATATATATATATATATATATATATATATATTTAGCATGCTAGTGTGTGTGTGTGATTTTTACATTTTTTTGATCAGCCATAACATTAAAACCACCTAACTAATAGTGTGTTGGGCACTGTGCCGGAACTGCTCGAGGCATAGACTGCACATAACCTCTGAAGGTGTGCAGTGTTATCAGTATGCCATGGAGCAGTCTTGTTTGTCCAGCACATCCCACAGATACTCAATCGGATTGAAATGTGGGGAATTTGGAGGGCAAATCAATACCTTCAACTGTTTGTCATGTTCCTCAAACTGTTACTGAACAATTATTACATTGTGGCAGAAAGCATTATCCTGCTGAAAGAAGCCACTGCCATTAGGGAATATCGTTACCAGCAAGGGGTGTATTCGGTTATGCAGCAATGTTTAGGTAGGTGGTACATGTCAGAGTAACATCCAAATGAATGCCAGGGCACAAGGTTTCCCAGCTGAACATTGCCCAGAGCATTACACTGCATCTGCCAGCTTGTCTTCTTTACATAGTGCATCCTGGTGCCATATCTTCCACAGGTAAGCACCCGGGCTGTCAACATAATTTAAAAGACCACATGCACTTTCAGACCAGTTCGCCTTCTTCCATTGCCCCACGATCCAGTTCTGATGCTCACATGCCCATTGTGGGCGCTGTTGGTGGTCAGGAGTAACACTCTGACCCATCTTCAAGTACGCAGCCCCATATACACCACTGTGCACCTTTCTGTCATAGCCAGCATTAACACTTTAAGCAAATTATTTAATAGCTTTTCTGTGGGATCAGCAGGGCTTGCCTTCTTTACCCAAAAGAGAGTCTGATCAGTAAGTCTTTGGCACCCAGAGCGACTTTTTTATTAGGTGCCGACCCCTGTATCCCGGGCGCACTGCACAGGACTTTTTGGAGATGCTCTTACATCCTCACGTCACTGGTCAGTGCTTTTAATGTTATAGATATAAAGACACAGAGAAGGTGCGGGGATGAACAGCATGAATTAATTGTAAAACCTGTTGCACAGTGTGCATCGCATAACACCCAGCGTGATTTTTTTTTTTTTTTTTTTTTTTGCCTCAGGGAAGATGTAAAACACCCGCACATGCTGGGTGTGGACACACACACACACGCACCTTCAAGCATTACCAATTCACTTAATAGAATTAATACAAGGCATTTGGCTGCACAGCATGATTTTGGCTCTCAAGCCACTGTAATGCAGCGAATAAATCTCAGAGTTCAATAAACACATACATCACTGAAATAACTCTTGTTCATTCAACACTGCAACTCTCAGCTCCTGTTCCAAAACATGCACTATGTGTGCGAAATGCAATTAATGGATAAACACTCGAGCATTTTGAAATGGACATGTCCCTTATGGAAATTAGGCACATCATCGAAACACATCGATCACTTTAATTCACTGTAGCAAACACACACACACACACCTTCTGAAACGATGCAGTAACTTTTTTTTTTTTTGTGCGCATTACGCGCTAATAACTCTTTGCGCGCTCCTGGAGATCCGAAGGACTACAGTATGTGCACGCGGGCGCGCGTTTATGTGTGCGCGTGTGTGTGTTTTCGTCTGTCCCTCACCTCTGGCCCCGACGGGCGGCAGAAACACGCTGAAGGCTGCCACGAGGCTCCAGCACAGACCGCATCCGCTCCACGGGCGCGCCATCACTGCTCAGCTCGCCCCTCCGGTCCCCGCGGACGCGTGCATCTGTGTGCGCGCACCGCTGTGACGGGTCGCCCGCGCGTACACGCTCTGCGAGGCGCCTTATAATATAATGGAAATAAAACGAAGTCATCCACTGGAGCGCACCGGGACCAGTGCGTGCGGGAGTGCGATGCTTCGCAAGAGAGTAAATATATTAAGCCAAGGAGACGCGCACACACACACCGGGAACGAGAGAGAAAGAGAGAGTGAGAGAGAGAGTGAGAGAGAGATGTCCTTCAGCTACGGAGCTTTCTAAGGCGCAGAGGGAGCCGCCCGCGCGTGCCAGAGCTCTCCGAAACTCAGGATGAGACGCGAACAGCTGGGAGAGCTAGCGAGGTTTCATTGCTGCGATTCGGGCTGCGCAGGGGCACTTCGCCAGAGAGAGAGAGAGAGAGAGAGAGAGAGCAACAGCTTGTGCATTGGAGAGCTTCACAGTCACGAGCTGTTTGAGTTTTAATAAACAGTTGAATTCCTCAATCGAACACACACACACACACACACACACACAAGCGCGCGTGACGGGGTGGGGTTACCTGGGTAAAACAAGCTGGTTGTTGCCAACTCCTTTTAAATTAGCTAATGAATGCACAAAAACTCATATTCAGAATAGAATAAAATAGAATAGCATAGGAGGCAGCACAGTGTAGTGGTTAGCACTGTCGCCATGCACCTCCAGGGTCCGGGTTCGATTCCCGGCCAGGCTCTGTGTGTCCGTGAAGTTGCATGTTCTTCACATGCTTGGTGGGTTTCCTCTGGGTACTCCAGTTTCCTCCCCCAATCCAAAACCTCCAGATTAGGCTAATTGGCGTTCCCAAATTACCCGTAGTGTGTGAGTGTGTGTATGTGTGTGCCCTGCGATGGATTGGCAACCTGTCCAGGGTGTGCCCCGCCTTGTCTCCTGAGATAGGCTCCAGGCCCCTGTGACCCTAAATACAGGATAAAGCAGTATAGACAATAAGTAATCAGTGAGTGAGAATAATACTTATTGGCATTTCCAAACTCCCTGTAGTGTGAGAGTGTGCGTGCTTGTACAGTACGCACTGCGATGGATTGATACCCTGCCTCGTGACCCAAGTCTCCTGGGATAGGCTCCAGGTCCGCCATGGCGCTCTATACGGGACAAAGTGGTATTGGCGATGAGTGAGTAAGTGAGAATAGTACTAATAGGCATTTCCAAATTCTCAGTAGTGAGTGTATGCGAGTATGCATGCTTATGCCCGCTGTGATCCATTGGAACCCCATCCAGGATGTGCCCCGCCTCTTGCCCTGAAAACAAAAGCAGGATAAGCCTTCGGATAGGCTCCAGGCTTCGCTGTACAGGAAAAGCGATATAGAGAGTATAAGAGAGAGAGCGAGTGAGAGAATAGAATGGAGGGTGTCCAAAAAGTCTCCATGCGTAAGGGAAATTAACACATTTTTAGTAATTACATGCATAACACCAGATGTGTTAACACGATTTCATCATGAGTGGGAAAATGGTTAATGAACGAAATGGTAATGAATCGAACAGCTTGCTTTTATCAGTTTTAAATTCAGCCAAGCAGAGAGTTTAAAATGAAAGAATTTGAAGTGCATGAGCGGGACAAATAATACATAAATCTGTGTATTATCAGCATAACAGCGAATGCTGAGATTGGTGACAATGTATTATGTGACCCAGGTTTAACAGGTAATTTATGAAAAGAAGACAGACAAGAACTGATCCTCTAGGAACATCCTGAGCGACGGTAGCAGGAGTAGATTTGTGACTGTGATTGCAAAAAAAAAAAAAAAAAAAAAATGTTAAAATTTGAACCAGGCAAGAGTGATGCTTGTAATCCAGATAATAGACAGGAAATGAGTATGTCATGATTTTCCACATTAAACACAGCACTGAGACTAAAAAGGAGAAGCAATTTGATAGCCCACAGTCAATGAGAAGAAGGCAATCATTAAAGATATTTAAAAAAGGACTCTCATTGCTTTTGTTTTCTTTAGAGATGACAGGTAGGTGAAGAGATGGCACAGGGACACTTCTTGAGGGGAGAAAAGTGGACCTGGATCAGGCAGGAAGTTAGATGCATTAGATTTAGAGATCAGTTATTAAACATGCTCATACTGTAACAGCTTATTAGGGGTTTTAATTAGTGTATTACTGCATTCTATGAAGGCGAAACTGTATGAAGACACATTTTCTTAATTTTCTCACAAAAAAAAAACGTAGAAGAGACTTATATCACAGTTTATATACGTTTTAAATTCACCAATAATCCATAATTAAAAAAAAAAAAAAAAAAAAATATATATATATATATATATATATATATATATATATATATATATATATATATACAGTTTTTTCAACCTCAAGGCGACCCATCCTTAGTCTGAAGACGCTCTTGCACAAAAATCATGCTATCGCGCTAAAGATGATAAGACCCCCCCACCCAAATATTTCATGGTATGCATTGTTTTTAAAACAATAATTGCAGGTGAACCTAGTGTTAAGGTGCTAGCCCTGCACATTTACATCACTCACCATGGCTGTGCTTTCTTCTGAGGTTTGTCTCTCCCCAGTTCACTGGCATTTTTCTTTGGAAGGGTTCTTAACTGAGGTACCTCCCACACAGAACTTCTTTCGCCAGAGTCACTACCTCTGCTTCTGAATTAAAAGAAATAATAAAAAAAGAACCCTTGATGATCCCACCTCCTTTCCTTTTATACAGAATGCAGAGGTGCAATGATGGCACAGTATTCCTGCTCTGAACCTCATGCACTTCTATATCTGATTCGATCCGTGTCCAAGTATGCATTCTGGACTGTTCGGGGATCAGATTGTGTTCTCACTGATCAAAATGAACCAGACTTTGGAGTCAAGTGTTCTCGGAAACGATCTGGAGCCCTAACGTGAAAATACACTTACAGTAAGTAACACCAAAGTCACCATCATGATATCAATATAATAAATAGATATTTTATTGTTAGGTTTGGCAAAGTTAGAAAATATTAATTAAATATGAAGGAAAACAAATGAAAGGAAATGGTGTTACCAACCTTACAGACCCAAACAAAGAAAGGGTCAAATTCCACTAGTGCCACTATCAGCTGGTAGTCAAGTAGCATTGTGGGTAATGTATGCAAACTATTAAAAGGTTATTCAAAATGCAATCATACCAATGATGACCATATTAAGAAAAAAATATTATTGAATTTGTTCAGGGTGAATTTTCCTTTGTGTTTCTTGAAACTGCACCACAACTAGATGTACAATTCTGATTAGTATTGCTTAACCCAAGGCAAGGTTTCATCTTAAAAACTTGAATAGTCCATTAGAAATGACTATCTGGCTTCTGAGCGAGAATTTGCCCTGTGGTTAAAGGAGTCTAAGTTTTAATCCCAAAGAAGCCACAGCCATTGATGGCTGGGAGCCAAGAGAGTAAAATTGGTCATGCCGTCTAGGTGGGAGGGGTGGCATACTCTCTCTTTCCTGTCAAGAGGGCAGCATTTTCCTCTGAGCATCTTATGCTGCTCTGTGATGCGGCATGAAAAGCAGTTTGAAAAGATGAGGTTGGCTGGTGTCATGTGTCTCTGAGGAAGCATTTTAGTTGTTACCCTCCTTAGCTGGTAGCTGTCATGTAATTGGGAGAGGTGGGTATTGGTAAGAAAATGTTGCCACTTACCACAAAAGTGTTGGCGAATGACCAATGAAATGTATTTTTTTATCAAAAAATTAAGTACAATCCCAAAAAATGTATTTTGCAAAAAGTTTATTTTGTGAAATGGATTCAAATTTGTCCTTGTAAGAGACACAGCTGCACTTCCTCCTATTATGATAATTTTCCTGTTTGGTTTTATTTGGCATGACATTTCTAATGGGAAATATTTCTGCCCTCCACCACGTGTTCACTCACATTCGTTCATTAAAGAGCTCTTCTGTGCATCCTGAGCGTGTTTCGGTAGTCTCATTTCAATATTAATCCTTAAACATAATGAGTCATGAAATAGTGGATCCTATCCATAATGGTGTTATTTGTTGCCAAACAAGTGATTTCTGGTTTAATTTTTTACACAGTTAGTATTAAGCAGTACTGTTTGTAAGAGGTCCAAATGGAAATGGAATGGATGGAAAATCCATTCTATTCATAGAGGACTAAAAATAAGGTAAATAAAAGTATACTTTTCTTTTCTAACATGCTATACTTTTTGCCACTTTCCAAGGATTGATGTTACTATGTGATGATCAAGTAAAAACTGGACATATTGGGAGCTTTTCATACCATCAAATTAGATCATAGCAAAGTGCAAGCTGCTTTTGACAAGGTGCTGATGAAGAAATGTGCTCTTTTCACCTGCAACACAGAGCAGCAATGTGCTGTTGTGCAAACAGAAGATGTAGGCAGCTGTAAAGAAAAAAATATATATAACCAGTGAAAGACATTCAGAGATAATTAGGCACTGTTATCAAGTTTGTTCATGCAAGTACACTTTTTAGCTCTTATTGTTTAAACCCAATTAAATCGGCAAGTCTGCAGAAAGTTTTTTTTTTTGGTACAGCTGCACATACTGTACCTGTATGCTTTATGCTGTTCAGGCTGTAGATGTATTCATTCAAAGGGATAGTTCAGTTCATTTCAAGTCTGTCTCAAATCAAAATTGAGGTGCATATGAGTACATTACCATAGGTCTTAATTGTAATAAGTTTTCCTGCTCTACACACTGACTGTGAAGATTGTCACTCAGAATGTGAGTAGACTAGGCAGCATGGTGGCTTAGTGGTTAGCATTGTCACTTTGCACCTCCAAGGTCAGGGTTCGATTCCTGCCTTGGGTCTGTGTGCCGGGAGTTTGCTTTCCACCGCAAGCCTGTATACAAAATAAAGCAGTTTATGATGAGTGTGTAAGTGTAGGAAACAAATTCCACCACTCCTGTTCCGTTAAGTAGGTATCTTTCAAATTTACAGTGTATTTAATACAAATTTAACTCCTTTCTTTCCCCAGAAATAGGCAAACTGGAACTAGCCATATGGTTACCCGGAACTAGAAAAACATAAGAAAAATAATAGAATTTGCACTAAATACACCATAACTGAAAGACACCAGTGGGACTGCAAATGCTTCATTTGAGTCTCAGCTGAACTTTGTAATGGATTTTTTCATGGAACAAGGATTGTGAAATTTAGAATCAAGAGACATATCTTCGTATAATATGTTAAAAATCTTTCAAAATTGGAAACGGATTGCCCTTAACTCCCTATATAACCAGAGAGCATTAGAAAGTATAAACTAAGCACTAAATACGTTGTATACAACACAAACATTTTTGAGGGTAACATGGATTTGGGCATTTTTACCTGATCATTATTTAACACTAGCATATTATAATCTAATCTCAACACATTTGTTTTGTAAATTTCTTGTAATGTTAAAGGTATAATCTTGTATTGTGTTAAACTTTGAATCACATTTTTTTTAAAACATATTATCTAAATAATAGAATCTCACATTTACAAATTCACGTCCACAAGTAGGGGTTATTATTTCAACTCTGAACACTGAATTCTTTCCTTTGTACTGTGTCTTCACTGAAATGAGGAAACAAATCCACAAACTGATAAAAATACAATTTTAATTACATGAACTATGATTAATTATTTCACCAAAATCCAATACTACAATTTTATTCTCATCAAGTGAATTTTTTTAAAAAATCTTATATCAATGTCATTATTTGATGTTAAAAACAAACAAACAAACAAAAAAAAAAAACAGAATGGCTTGGTGAATTCGTCTGGACATCATGTTGAAAATATAATTTATAGGGTATGTGAAATAATTGGGCCAGCACTTGTGGAAGTCGCTATACTAAATACTTGTGGAATTAAACTAGGTCAAGACTGCAGGTACAGATTTTTTCCCATAATGTCACTGCTACACTGAATTCAACAAAACCATTAAAGATATAACAGATGCATGGTAATATGCTAGAAGAATGTGAATGAAAATTTGTCTTATTATATTAACTTCACAGATCCTAGAAATTCTGATATAGCCTTTGTATTTACATTTGCAAAAGTTCTCAGCCACTGACTTTGTATAGAGAACAGGGCAGTGTATCAAAAACTGTTCTTTAAATATGATTAAATTTAACCTGGAATTGAAGCGTTGTTAAGGTAAGACCCTCTTGCTAAATGCATTCTATTGGTTTTACTGTATTCTCTTTTCACTAGTCAGGGAGGGATATATTAAGAAGTGGATTAAGGGTGCACAGTAAGGATTTAACACCGAAATTGCACACAGACCTCAGACATAATTCACAACATTCAGAAACTGTGTGAGAGTTATGTATGTCTCAATTTTGAACTTGGGAATAAGCCCATTATTCCTTACAAAGTCCTGCACTGCTGTTTGACACTTTGATTCAATCACAATATACATAAATTAAACACCTGACCTGTTAACTTTGTGGAAGAAAACTCAAGAATGACTGTGATTGGTGTGATTGGATCACTTAAATTCTTGGTGAAGCTGCATAATAGAAGTTATGTTTAATAGTGAAACTAAGAGCATTTCCAGATGCACAGTACAATGAGAACACTCATTGTTCATGTGATCTAATATGTCAAAATTTACTCAAATTCAAATTCTAATTTTATTGTAGCTCAATTGTAACATTGTGGCTACAAAAAACTACAAAAAAGTTCAAACTAAATCTTAGAGTGCGCAAATTGTTTTGGAAAGGCAGTGCATCAGGCCAAAATGTATGTTGCTTCAGGGGATACATACACTTATGGAATACTTATGTCAATATTAAGCACATTTAACTGTCAAAGTACCATATACAGTAAATAATTAAATCTAAGATAAAAAAAAAACATTTTTAGTGACTAGTGATCCAATGTGTAATATTAATAAAACATATTTTATTTTTTTCTGACTTCAGAAAAAGACACATTCACAAAGGAAAAAGCTGACATTTTGAGTTTGCGTTTCCTTTTAATCAGCAATCCAGAATGTACAGAAAGTCTTGCAAGCTTTCTCGCCACTCTGAATGACTCATGCTTGCATTGCTAATAGACCAATAGCTACAGCACTCCAAAACACAGACTTTCTAATTAAAAAAAGTTAATGGGAGGCAGAAAACTAATAGTTAATCCAAAAACATGGTTTTAAAAAACACTATTGGCTTCCATATTTTACAGAACATGCTATTCTTCTGACTCTGTGTCAGAGTCAGTGCCTAATCTCAAACCAATTAGCTCTTATCCACCACAGGAAAAATTAGCTCCCTTTGGCACAAAAAACCTGCTGATCTGGAACCAAGAAACAGGAGGCGGGCTTGAGGTCAATTTCATGAGCAATTCAAGTTGAGGGCCGTTGTTTGAATAAGGCAAGAAATTAACACATTGGAGGGTTTGGATATTATTATTATTATTATTTTTGATGAATGATCTAACGATCAGGTTTGTGTTATTTAAACATCCTTCAAAAAGAATTTTACCAAGATGCATGCAAACTTATCATAAACGATCCTGTGAGCTTGCTATTTATTAAACTGTGCATTTTCACTTTTTTGTAACAATCCATATTTTCAGACATTTGCTCTCATCTTCTTCTACTTTATTAAACTTTGGTGTTTCCTTCTCTTATCAAGTCACTGGCCTTAACAGGTGTCGGCATTCTATAGCACAAATAATCAACACACCATGCTCTTTAAAAAAATAAAAAAAAGAGAAAGATTCTGTCAACTGCAATTCACTGCTTGTTAATAAAAATTCTCTTTGAAAAGCTACAAATAGAGAATAAAAGATCTAAAATATTATGTTACATGTAATCATTGTCTATGACTAGGTTTTCTACCTTTCACAGACGAGGGATGTAACTGAATACAAATACATTATTCATAAATGAACATCTAATGCATTAAGAATACAAAGACAGATATGAATAAAATGAATAGTTTTAGTATTTTTGTTCCCTAAAAGCTTGCCAGAAAGGTTCACAGGGTAACTTACTGAGACTAAAGGTTTGTGTCAGGACTGGGATCCTGCGTGACATACTGTAAATGTGCAACACTACTGTACATAATGCCTTTTTACAGCATATTTAGTAACTGTCTGCTAGATTATGGTGGTTCAAATTATGTCACCAATTATGTTAATTAACTAACTACATTAGCTGAGATCTAGCTTATATTACTGTGATTAAGAAAAACAACGATACCATCAAGTTTAGACCACACCCACTTCAGGTTTATATGTACCTGTACACGTATAAATACATAAAGTATGTACTGCATACTGTATTTGCTTGATTTTTAGTGGTAAATACACTCACCTGTCACTTCTACATTTGTTACACATGTTCAACTGCTCGTTAATGCAAATACTGTATGTAATTAGCCAAGCAAATGAGAGCAACTCCAAAGTCTATAGATATGGCCGAGACAATCTGCTCAAGTTGAAACTGAGCATCAGAATGGGGAAGAAATTTCGTTTTAGCGACGTTGAACATAATATGGTTGTTGGAGCCAGACAGGCTGCTCTGAGTATTTCCCGAAACTGATCTACTGATCAGAGGTCAGAGGAGAATGGCCAGACTGGTTCAAGCTGATAAAAAGGAAACAGTACCTCAAATAACATCTTGTTACAATCAAGGTATGCCAAAGAGCATCTCTGATTGCCCAACAAGTCGAACTCTTGAAGCAGGTGGGCTACAACAGCAGAAGACCACACCTGGTGCCACTCTTGTCAGCTATGATCAGGAAACTGAGGCTACAATCGACATGAACTCTCAAAAATTGGACAAGACTGTAAAAATATTACCTGGTCCAATGAGTCTCTTCCGCTTGATGAGGCTGTTCTGCTGTTTCAGCTGTGATGGTAGGGTCAAAATTAAGCATGAAACTACAATAGGACTCCATCCTGCCTTGTATCAATGGTTGAAGCTGCTGCTGGTGGTGTAATGGGGTGAGGCATTTTTTCTTGGCACACTCTGGGCTGTTTAGTCCCAACTGAGCACAGATTTTGATCACACGATATGTCAGAAAGCTCAAATAATCTCAAACTGGTTTCTTTAACATAAAGAGTTTGCTTTACTCAGATGGCCTCCACAGTCACCAGATGCCAATCCAGTAGATCACCTTTGGGATGTTGTGGAATTGGAGATTCCCATCATACAGATGAGCAGCGGACAAATATGCAACTGCGTGATGCCATCATGTTAATATGGACCAAAATCCCTAAAGAATGTTTAAAGAATCTTGTTAAATCTATGCCATAAAAAAAATTAAGTAAATAAGGTAAGTAAGGCAAAAGTGCGTCCAATCCAGTACTAGCAAGGTTTACGTCATAATGTGATCCGTGAGTATATGTTCTAAAATCCAGAAATGAAACCTAAAAGCATGATCTACTTCCAGTTGTTATGGTTACACTGACTATTTTTGGAAAATCCTAAATTGATTACAGCCTAAATTCCCTCCCACTGATCTCAATTAGTCCAGTGAGATCAACTTGCATATTTCTGATGTTGTACAGATGTTAAGTCACTGTGATAGCTAGGATATGCCTTCTAGCCAATTCGTCTAGCTGCCTGAGAGGAAAAAGAGGATGTTCAACTTCTCCTCTGATCATAAACACACTCAGCCTAAGTGTCTACATACTCTGGTGCACACTTCTCTGATGGAAAAAAAAAATCATACAGCCAAAGCCCTGCTTAATATCCTGAGTAATTTGCCCCAGCCTGACCTGATTACGCTTGATTAGGTTGTTGAGTGTTTGTTTGCTACAGTGTGAGTTAGGCCACGTCTGATAAGGTTAATATTTAAAATGATGCTCTAAATATCCCAGAATACTCAAAGCCATGCATGCTACAATTCATCAAAAAGAACAAATCTCGTCTCATGCATGATTGTTAATAATTTAGGAATTAAACTGATTGCCTTTGTAAATTCAAGCATAATGCTGTCCAAGACAATGTCTAAGTTCATTCTTATTTTTCTTCACATGCTTAGTAAAATCTTAAGTGAATTCAGAATAAGATAATGACTGTTATGTTTATTTCTTTATTTATTAATTAGTATGCTCAGCCAGACAGAGAGCAAATTCTTATTATTGAATTAACCTTCAATCACAGCACTTTTAAATGTTCTATTCTAACTGGTACAAAGGTATTGATTAATTAATACCAGTTTCACACTCAAGGTCATGCTGTTGTACTGAATTTACTGATATCTTTGGCACTTAGGCTGCGCCCTCGTGCCTACAGCCAGATCACAGCTGTGCTGATACTCAGTGAAGTGTGATATTGCTTTTATTCAACAGTTCCACAAACACATTTATTTTCAACAGATTCTGATTTATTTAGTTTTATTTAATTACTTTTTTTTTTATCAGTTACATTGCTCTGACAATTGAAGGAAACAGTGTTGAACTGCAAATCCTAGCTATCGCAATGACCGGCAGTTCACTGGTGGAGAATAAACCATGGAGGTGAACAGTCTTGAGAAATTCATGATATTTACTTCATATTTACAATCATTTCGCTTTCGAATATTAGCTAACTTTTGGGGTTCTGGGGTAGAATCCCCAATAGCATTAAATGGAAAGCTAGTGTGCTATGTAGGATGTATAATCCCTTGTTTCGCACACCAAGTAGTGCCCTTGATCAGGGGTTAGAGTGTGATCTTTGATGCAGGGGCAAAAAAACTTAGAAGCAATTCCTAAGGAGACAAAGTGTTGTTTAAGATATTTGTTCTTGCTGTAAGTCAGATTACTCAGCTTACTGTAGTAAAATGTCATATAACATTAGAGTTCCTGCATTGGAGGCTACAGAATTATCTAGCAAGTACAATTCTTGCATACTGTACGTCATTCCGTGAATACGGCAACAATATCTCGTTTTCATTATTTATTGGCTAGACAGAAACCTTTTATTTCAATGAATAACATCCAAGCCTGCCCAAATCACCCTGAATCATGGGTGGAAATGTGCTATGCTCTAATGAGACCGAAGTAAAACTCTTTGTGCATAAATTCCAAAATGGCACAAAAACACCACAACTTATCATCTAAAGAACACAGTGCTCACGGTAATACGTTTCGGCACAAAGAATGCAGGGCTCTGTTAGAGAACCAAAGATGGATTTCATCAAATTTCACCTTCCAGCAAAATAACAACAATAATGATGAAATAAATGGGAAAATACATTTTTTATGCAAAGGTGGTTTGAAATTGCCAAAACAAGATATACTACAAAAAAAACTAAATTGCTATATGACATGAAAAAATGCTTTAACGAAGTATAAGTTAGAGGAAGTGAGCACTTATGCAGGCTTTTTTTTTCTTAGTTTTTTTATTTTATTTAATTCTTGGTTTATCATATTAAAGGTGGGAAAAGATTTGACTTAATTGAGCTTTTTTAATCACAAAAAGCTGCAATTGTAATACAGTGCGTAAGCATTTTTATATCCGCTCTACATGCATATACTCTGAGAATGTTCCTTTCATGCAAATCCAGCTCATTCTCTCTTTCACTTGTTTTCAGTTATGTTGGTGGAGTCATCATTATAGTGGACATGGCTGTTCACATACCTTTTTTGCTCACTGTGGTACACACACACACACACACACACACACACACACACACACACACACACACACACACACACACACCACTAATGCATGTAAGAAAAGGAACAAATCACTCATGGCGTCTCCTTTTCTCTCTCTCAGTGTGACTTTGGCCATAAACTAGGAAACAGCATCTTGTCATGGCTGCTTAGTGTCCCTTAATGCATGCAACCCACTGAGATAAAAACTTTACACTCCATAAACAACTGGTATAGCTACAGACACAAAAAAGCTGACAAAAACCAGAAGGGAGCTGACATGAAGCCATAAAATCAGCACGTTTGCACCACACGAGCTTGCATCTCGTATATGTTACGATGTATTTGAGACAACACAAGCTGTGAACTGAATCACACATGCATAGATCATGTCACATTATACTTGCTTTACTCTCAGATATTAAATGCATCCTTTTGGGAAACGCACTAGAATCTTATTGTCTTTGTACATTATGAGCTTTAGGGCTAAATTTGTTTACTAGATAATTAAAAAATGCACTCTGCAAAAAAAAAAACATTACAGTAGGACTTGGACGCTTCTTTGCATCCAATTAACCAAACTCTGTTTCTTCACATCCACACGGTGTTCAAAACACCAAGAAGTCTCTAGGTGTTGTTCTGTTAAGTCATTTACAGCCCATGATGTATTTGCAAAAAGTGTAAATCCTTACTTGCAAATACATTCCTGCGAGTATGAAGTAACTCTAATTACGACACATTTACATAAATTAATACACACTGATCAGCCATAACTGTAACATTAACAGCACATATCATTAACATATTTACACTGATTATTAATTATATACTGGTAAACTGCCAGGATCATGGGAAATACAAGGCTCTCTCATGCCTGTTGGGACTGGTCTGATGCCACAAAAAAGCCAGTGCAGCACAAATTGCAGAAGTCAATGTCAATGCTGGCCATGGGAGAAAGGCACCAGAACGCCAAGTGCACCACAGTACATGGGTCCCCAGCACAGCCAAATGTGCATCCAAATTCCAACATAATTGTAATATGATAAATATTAATACACTTTGGTATGATAAATATGATCAAGCACACAGGGGATACGCCAGACAAAAGAGTCCAATTCTCGGAGGCCTCACCCACAGCACCCAAAAGATCCATTGCTAACATCCTGGCACTAGACACCACATCACCCCACAGATCCTCTATAGAGTCATGCCCTGAGAGGCCAGAGAGAATGCAAACCTAGGTTTTATTTATATTAATGCTTTTCATTCTGCAGAGCATTTATCAGGTTCGACAAGAAGGACTGGCTCGCAATCCCCATTCCGTGTCACCCCAAAGGTGCTCGACTCCACTGGGGCACATTCATGTTGTAATAGAAATGGGCACCCAAACTGTTGTGAAAAAGTTGGAACCATAGCATTTTCAAAGTTGTCTTGGTATGCTGAAGCATTAAGATTGCCCTTCAAATGGGATAAGGGGCCTGAGTGAATTCAATAATTAATAGGTTTGGCCAGTTACTTTTGTTCATATAGGGTACAATATATACATACACACAACCCCCCCTCCCCCTACTAATTTGCATTCCCTGCAGTGTGAAACTAGGTAGCAACATTTAGCGAAGACAAGTAACACGTTTCAAATCAATTGGCTGTGTAAACATCTGGCAGACGGGTGTAAAAATGAACTCCCTGCTGCGTCGCATCAAACCTCCAAAAAATGAGGCTGAACTAATTATGCAACGCCTGAGATGAATGAAGTGTCAGTGATTCTTTTGCTCATCTCAGCGTCTGCTCCTTTTAATAGGTGAAAATAACAGCACAGTGTCTCTGCACCCTGTTTGATGCTCATATTCGGATTAATACTTGCGCTGCTGCAATAATTACAGCATGTCAGGGTGAAAAGGTGGAGAGACTGATTGGAGCGATAAGTGGAATGCTCAATTATTGCTGGAGGGAGAAAAAAATAGAAGCTACAATAGTTTGTGAAGAGAAGATTACTTATTTTATATTTAGAATACTTGTTTATGAATCCCAGGTAACTTGACTGCAGCAGGATAAATGGTCTGAATGTGAAAAGTTGTTTTCGTAAATAGTTTTTTTTTTTAGTTTATGGAATTAAAACTACTCCAAACTACATAATATTAAACGTAAGACAATTACAAGAGAGAGCTATAAAATAGTACAAATGACCGCTTAGATTACTCTCAAATGGATTGAGTAACTTGAATATCCAATACGAAGTCTTTCAATTAAATTATATGGAATAAATAAACTCAAGCTTTTCATCCACGGAGGTTCCTAAATTATTCATGAAATACAAGGCAATTTGTAAAACTGTCAGAAAGTTACAGGAGTGACAAATTTTATGTTCTGATCCCCCAACGGACCTTAGAAGTGTGAGAGATTCAGGGGGGAACAGGTCCAGAACTCATTTTCCCAGCATGCATCACAGACTACAAACATAGCGTCCAAGAGCTACAACACCCAACATGCATGCACACGGTCAGGTTTACCGGAGTTCTGATTAAACTCAAGGTTCATACCAAACTATTTTCAGCTTTTGACCAAGTTTGTATAAGGGTTCGGAGTTCATCCCTGACTCTCATCATTGCTGTTTGTACATTGCCTGACTTCGCCCGTTTTTGTCCTTGCCTTGGATTACTGTTTTGGAATTGTTGAGTGTTTGTCAATAAACCTCTGCTTCTACTGTATATACATCCTTCTCCACGTTCCTCTCCAGCAAGGAGTTGAAAGGGATAAATGCTAAGATGAGTCAACATAAATGAATCACTTCGCCTGTTCAAAATGTTCATGAATCAGCAGCAGAAATGAGATGAGTCGATTGGAATTAGTTACAGTAAATTGGCTTACTAAAATGATTTCATTAAAATTAGTCAAATTGGATCACTTAATGAGTCAGTAGTTTTCATGTTCTGCACAATTTTATTGTTTATCTTGATAAATATCCTGGAAAATAAATCAGGCACTGCAAATGATTCAGGGTTTCATTACTAAGAATCCACCTAAAATTAAGAAATTATATACAGAAGGTTTATATATATATATACATTTATATATATATATATACATTTTACATTTATAATATAAAACTTAGCTAGAGTTGTAAAAGTAATAGAGTCAAATTAAGTGGCTCAAATGACTCATTGTGATTAACCAATGTGTGCAAACTCAAACAAAATCTTTTCTGGCAGTGCTCAAGTGTTCGGCGCATTTGCCGTTTCATCTCACAGCAATTTCGTTTAGGCGCTACGTGACTTGACTGAAATTGAACTGGAACATATTTCTGTATTTTCCCCTTCTTGAAACACAACCGCTAGTGTAAACAAAATGACCTGCGTTTTCTCACACCGAGTTTCTACAACGTGATTCATCCAATGGAACTGTGATTTTCGGATGCAAGTGCTTATTTTCCCAGTCTGCCGACGTGGAAACCCCTCACCTTTCAGCAGAATCGAACAGAGATTACAAAAAGGAAAGTTTAAAAGATGGACACATGCTGCTTCCTTTAAAACAATAAAAGACAGAAAATCTATATTATTAGGCTCTAATAATGGAACAATTTCACTGAGAAGATTATTAATATGTTATTATTTTAATGAAAGTCTTTAGTTCTTTAAAACAAGCATTGCTTGTTACAGATTTTAAAATAAAGTATTTTTAAAAGAATTTTTAAGAGATATGAGGATTTGACCACGAAAAAAGTTATTTAGACAATGATAATGTGGGCTCAGCAAATTTACAACATTTATCGACCAGGCCACTGCCAGTGGTTTGCTGAATAGATCAACCACCTTCCAGATTTACAGAACATTTTTCCAAGATTGGGCCTCTTTCTAATCATGCGACAGAGCGGAGTGTAGATTTCACATGTGTGAATAGAGTTTGCATGTTCTCCCTGTGCTTTGTGTCCTTCCTTTGGGACCCCTGTTTCCAGTGACAGTCCAAAGACAAGTTGTAGGCTGATTAGTGTTTTCAAATTGCCTGCAGTGTAGGTGTGGTTAAATGATGTACTTGCAGAGCTTGATTTACTGTGTTCTAAAAAAAAAAAGTTTAATATTCATCAAACTTGCCTTGCTTGTAGAAGCACATCTTCTAGAAGCTTAAAACCAACTGACTGTTACATGCACATGATCAGTGTTACACACAGGCGCACATAACCACACATGAACATTTGAGCTTTAGTCAATATTAAAACACTTTTTCTAATCTTTGATATACAAATTTTTGTACATCTTTGTCCTTTCCAGGTCTGGAATCTGTGATTTCTATGTTCCGGGATTTTTCCAGGATTCTCATGACCTTTTCAAAGTGTTATAAACATTGCCATTTACACTGTAGTATTTTTTATTAAATAATATTGTAATTAAAAGGATATTATTGCTAATTTTAAACACCCCAGAATATGATATTACTGTATTACCACCGAAAATATATATGTGTATTCACTGTCTCTATTGTGGTAAAGAGGGATGTTCTAAAATTATGCAGAGTGACACAGTTAAAGCAGACAGGCCTTTAATGGTACTCCAGTCATCTTCTATTAAGGAAGTAAGGAGAAGCTGATCTCCAGAGAGAATGCAGAGTGAAAAACAAGATAGGTGAACATGTACAAGGAAAAGAAGGGTGAAATTGAAATATACACACTGTGCGCACACACACACACCTACACACACTTACGCAGACATCGAAGCCAAAAATCTATTTTGTTATTACATTTTTGTTAAAACATCCTGGAGGAAAATGTAGCACCAGACATGAATGTTAAACCTCACTAGAGAGGACATTAAAAGACAGAGCGAGAGACAGAAAGAGAGAGAGAGAGAGAGAATTAAAAGGCTAACTCAAATGCTTGAGTGCTGCACCAGACTATGTTTACAGTGCTTTAAACTAAACTGTCTTCAGTTTCAGTAACTGCTTTGTCCTTGTCAGGTGGATCCAGTGCCCGTTCAAGAATGTTGAGCTCGAGGTGGGAAACATAACCTGGATGGGACACACTAGTAGCAATTAAGCAAAAGCAAACATATTAACACGAGTTCATGATCATGCCTGGGACTATTGAGTCACAGTGCCAGGCATGTAACTAACAGGTGATGCTTGTGCTTAAATAAATAAATAAATAAAGGTTGACCCCTAGTTGACCCCCCTTTCAAGTACAGAATTAATGGTAGCAGACAGACCACAGGCTAATTTGGAAACAGGAATTAGTAGAATAGGCATGTCCTTGGACTGTGGTAGGAAACCGGATTACCCTGAGGGAAACTCACCAAGCATGGGCAGAACATGCTAACTCCATACATACAGACCCCAAAATGGGACTCGCACCCTGGAAATGTGAGGCCACGGTACTAAACACTGTGCCACAACATTTAAAAAAAAAAAAATAAGACAAATCTATTATCGCTGCATTAATACTAGTTTTATGCTTTATAATCACCAAATGGTTATTGAAGTGAAACTGGAACTTTTAATTGTGCAGAATACCAGATGTAGTGCATTTATCCCAGTGTTTCAATAGTGCTCGGATTCCATCAGTATGAAAAGTTCTCTCAGTTCACCAAAGCCACAATTGGATTGCCTACATTCACGTCATCATCACTAACACTGGTCTCCAAGGAGCTCCTTTAATGGACCAAACATGTATAAATGGCTTGAATCGAGGTCAAAACTGCATGAAGGCTTTTTTTGTTTGTGAATGGTTGTGTGTAAAGTTCCAGAGACAGTTGCCAACAAGTTAAGCATCTATTTTCAAGGATCAGGCATTCCACTTTATGAATGTTCATGGAAACAACTATAGTAGGCTCCATGGATGTACATCCTTCTTTAAAACGTTTGCCCCAATGGTTTTATGCCTTCGTTCATTTGAAATTTCATTGCAAATTGTGATTTTACCATGTGTATGTACTCCATTATTAACATAGCTCATGAGAGAAATACATGAACACAATTAGAGCAAGCAAGATGATATTTTTGTAGAAAGACAAAGAAGTAAGAGAAGGAGCAAAAAATTGTCTGTCAGAAAAACAGAGATACTACTTTTTTGTCAAATGGCTCAAAGTCTCTGATTGAACTTGTTCTTCTTTCTTCCCATAGGAGAGAAGACAGAAAAAAAGCTTTGTGCTGCTCTGTTTGATCCCTTGTTCACTCCACAGGGTCGAAAAAAAAGGAACCCCACAATACAGTGGTACATCAGTGCAAAACACTACACATACAGACAAGTCTGAAATCCCAGCATGGTGTCTGCAGTCTGTACAAGAATGATAATCTACAGCTGCGTCCAAAACCAAGTCCACTACCAAGAAGCATTATTATTTCAAAACCTAACATCAAATATCACATTTTACATTTAACTTTTAACAAAAACTATAACATTATATTTAACACTCTTTAATAACACATTATTATTTAAGACCTATTCTCATATTAGAATACATTATTTAAAATACAGACAAGTCTATATATTTGTCTTTTTATTGTATTTCAAAAAGGCAACTGGGATCTTCTCATTCATACTATGTATAGCCTGATTCACAGTTGTTCTAGAGACGTGTCTGCTGCTAGAACTCTGTGTGGCATTGACCTGGTCTCTGATCTGAGCGGCTGTTAACCTGCAATTTCTGAGGCTGGTGACTCGGATGAAGTTTCTTTGTAGCGCTTGATGGTTTTTGTGACTGCACTTGGGGACACTTTCAAAGTTTTCCCAATTTTTCAGACTAACTGACCTTTCTTAAAGTAATGATGGCCACTCGTTTTTTTTCTTCACTTTTTCCTTGCCATAATACAAATTCAACCTCTTTGAAAGAGAAGGTGTAAACTTTTGGTCTGTGCTGTAGATTTCAAATAAAATAAAGTAAAATAAAGGACTATTACTGATATTTGATGTCTAATAAATAAGCAATATAAAACAGTACACATTTTGTTCCAAGAAAATGACCCACAACCAAATGGCAGTCAATTATATGTAGAATATTAGACAATCTGATCGCATGATCTTCATAGGACTCTTGCACAAACGTCGCTATATTGTCCTACAAACATAGGCATTTGTTGGGGGGGATACCCTTTGTATGTACCCTTTATATGTCTACATACATCTTGTAACCTTATACATATGTATTTAGCTGTAAAAAAAAAAAAAATCTGCATGTATGCCCTACACCTCTCCTAGAGCTGTCTCTAAGCTCTTACTTCTTGCATCATACATAAGGACTGATTGCTGTGTAAATGCCACAACAATATTATTTCATGCAACAACTCATCCCGATTTGCATGTGCAGTATGATTCCACTATCTTGCGCTGCTTTATAGCTGTTCCTACTCTCACTTTGTGCCGTGTCAGCATTCTCTTCATCTAAAACATGCTCTGGTTTACTGTCGTTGAATATCTTCATTTCGTGTATATAGCATAAGTCTGTGTATGTAGCATAAGCTTAATCCTTTATGCATCACTTTTCCAGACAAATCACGGGACTTGCTTAAGGGCCCAAAAGCAGCAACTTGGAACTAGGGCTTAAACCACCAACCTTCCAATCAATAACTCGTATTTCTTTTCCAACACAGTAATTCCAGAGCTAGTTCGGAGACGGTGACCAATTTCGAACCATTTCTTTGTTTTTAGACAGCCAAAGCACCGGCCCACATACAGAGTGAACAGTTCCATGGATGGCACCAACTGCCGGGCTAGAACAAAGAACCGCTTACATCAGGGGCTTGGGGATGGAATTATCACGACCAACTAAAAGTTTGTGAATGCCAACCTTCAAATGTAGTAGATTAGGCACAGGTAGTTAAGTGTCGTTTCTACCACAAAAGATAAACAAAATGGACTCTAAATGCAGTTACCACTGAGTTACCAGAGTTATTACCACTGAATGTGACATATGCATACTGTTTATTTTTTTCAGTGAAACAGGTACACATGCTGCAAATGTACAGTAGGAAGGAGCAACTGTTAGCAAACGATGCTTATAATGTGAACTGAATTAACTCACTGAGAACAACACAATACAATATTAGACACAAGATAACCACAAACACAAACCAAGGTCTATTTATACACCCTCTGCTAATGAGCTAACTAGACTCATGACTAAAGTGCATTCTGGGAAACGGCGTCACATACAAACCAAAGTCTCCGGGTATAAGGTGCCCTCTAGGGGTTATTCCAGACATAGCCCTCCCAAAAGTCCCCAAAGCCTAGTTAGACACTCTGGAGGACCAGGACAACCCCCTTAAAATCTCCGGTGAGCCTTTCCGACATTAGCGCTGAGGTGCATGTCCTTTGAAGTGAGACACAGGTTGTGTAGTGCTCCCGGGTAGCGATGGAAAAGACGCTTGGGCCCGATCATGGTTGCTTTTGCAAATATATTTCTTTTTAGTGTTCTCTACACTCGTATTATATCCTAAGCACCCAGAGCTTTCAAAACTCTGTAGGCTCTCAAGCTGAGTTCAAGGTGTGATTTCTAACCCTAGGTTCATTTCAGTAGATGTGATAACCTAAATTCACATACTGCAACTAAACCTGTTAACTGCTCTGAAGTGGGATGTGTGATGTAGAAGGAGACACTTTTAAGCTGGTTTGATACAGAAATTTCCAGGAATCTCTGTGTTAATATTGTGCAATAAACACAAGACAAATTAGCTGCTGTTATCATTTACTATGTAACAGCAGCTTTAAATGGGCCTTCCTTAATCAGCCCTTCTTTTTTTTTCTTATTTAATAAAACACACACAAATCAGCTTGTTACCAAGGGACTCCAGATATAAAAATTCTCTATCCTAATTATTTAGTTATCCAAGGTTCTGGTGTAGACCTGGAAAATAAACGTGGCAGTAGCTAAGGTATTTTAAAATAATGCAGCTTTTACAGGAACAAGCTTCTGTTGTATTAAAGATTAGTGAAATACTGAAGTGCTATCTATTGAATTATAAAGTGATGGAAGTGATTTTGCAAAATGGGTAACTGTTTCAATGGAGCATGTCAGCTGACATCAGTAATTGTTTAGCTTACCAGCCAAAAGTTGGAATGAAATAACTGTACTGTATGGTAATTACTGTATGGTCAACATTGCCTAGCTAGCTTAGTTTAGCTAGATAATTAGTGAAAAAACTAAACTGCGAGTAATACAGGGTATTATAATAGTACAGTACTATTATTGCTAGTAGCACTAAGTTTTTCAAAAACCACTTATGCTATACCTTGGGTATTTTAAATGAGAAATACAGTAGCTTGTAACTTGGCCAGATACAATTCTGATGTTTTCCCCAACAGTGAACAGTTGTGGATCAAATTGATTTGAATTTGAAGACAGAAAATACTTGAAATGTCAGTATGAAAATAAGTTGGCATAAGCTGTTATATAGCATAGTGTTCATTAAGACAAGGCATCCACAGCTCCAGTTACAGGCCTATTTCTAACAAAGTGGTCTTTGGAGGTCAGCTTGGCAGCCCCACAGCCCTACTTCAAGTTCAGCATTTTGTGGTGGTCAAAATAGCAACCTCAGCAGCACAGCTACTAGGCCAGCCATGCACTGATCAGTCAGAGCCATGCCCTGCTCTATTTTACTTACAGTATTCTTTTCTATGCATGGCTCTATCCCAGCTATGACTGGCTCCACCCCAGTCATGCCTGGCTGTGTCCCATTCAGGCCTGTCTCAAAAGCTGAGGTGGCATCCTACCCAGCCGTGACTCCACGTCCTGTTTCAGTCAGTATCTCACCAAAGGATGCAGAGGTGGCTTCTCCAGCTATAAGTCAAAGCCCTGTTTTAGTCTGGCTCTCCTGACCTGAGCCCATGCCAAATTTCAGCCCAGCACACATATGATGTTCTAGACTGGCACACATTCCATGTTCCATTCTGGCATCCATGCCATGTTCCGGCCCTACTCCCATGCCAAGTCCCACACCAAGTTCCAGCTTGGCACCTACAGCAACATGGCTCCTGCATTCAGTTCCAGGCCATACCTCATGCCATGCACCAGCCATGATGCACTAGTGTAGGCCTTGCTCCATATTATTATGGGCTATAAGAGTCAATATTAGATATATTGATAAATGTCTAAATCTTTCATCATCCACTGCACTTCACATGCCACTGATCACATCACAGTGTTTTATGCTCGTCATTGATTGGCTCATGTATTTAGGTTCCGAGTTACAGGGTTATGTTGTCTCTGATCATGTTGTGCTTCTTGTGTGCATATGTTAGCTTAGTGGTGATCACAATTCATACTTTACTTCCTGTCTTTTTTGTGTTTTGTTTTTATGTTCACTATGAACATAAATATATGCCAAACATACTGTTTTTACCACTGCATGGACAAAATCTCTCTGCTGTTTTGGCAAAATTATGTATTTTCTTAACATAGGTATGTCATATTAGTTGAAAAACCTTGAATTAATTTATTACATTTTGTTGGTATGTACATAAAACATGTGCAGTAACTATTTAAGTCAAATATCTATATTCTTTATAAGCTGCATAACAAATAAGGTTAAAATTGTCAGATGACATACAATTTCCATTAACCGTTATAGTTCAGACAAGTTCATATGGTCTTCTAATGTCTCTCAAGATCTCTTACAACTCTACATGTAGCAGGCAGAGTGCATTCAGGCAGTGTTTAAAACGCCAGAAGACTGGTTAGAAGTGCTTCCACAGGAAATATGGCAGTCAACACACCCATACACCACAACATGTGGTATGTTACTGAACTGGCCAAGATGAGGCTGCACAATGTTGATCTGGTCCAAATCACAATAGGCAGCCCATCTCATGCTGCTATTGTCTTGTGAAGCCCAACTCCATGCCAAGCAGCTTAGTAGTATCTAGGGGTTCTGCCCGTCCACCCTTGATGATCATTCAATTTGGAGATTTGCCTCTGGAGCTGGGAATGTGGCTTCATACCCTCAAACACGCCTTTGAAGAAATGAGAGTAGTCAATGGTCATCACATTTAACCCAATGTTTACACTTTCCCACACTTTGTTTTACAATTGTTTGGTTTAATTCAGATTAAACCAATTCAGGACACTTACTTTGGACTGTCTAGAGGCTGCTGAAATGGTTAAAGTTCATGGTAAACTCAAAAAAGAACAGGGTCTGGGTTTCCATTTAGGTCTCAGACAGGTGTGACAAGATTGCAGTGATTGAAGCCTGCTCAAGAGACCAAAAAGTGGGGAAGGCTGTCATGGAAGATTTATATATAATTTATTGGAAGTCAGTAGCCCAGTGACTGGTCTAACTAAAAAGGTGGTGCCAGATCCAGTCTAGTAATTAAGCAGACTTTAAGTAACAGGAATTTTGTGTGCGAGTCCCTTGTTGTATTCAGTTGACTTTTTTTTTTCCAAACCATAACTCTTTTAGTGGCTCTCTGGTATGAAAGATGCCAACGCACAGTTGATATGTTGGTATCTGGCACTTCAGACATATAATTTTGGGGTGCTCCACAGACCTGGGGCGCAGATGGCTGCGGCAGACCTTTTTAGCCTGCAGCTGATTTCCTGGCCTGAGTTGGGTGATGGGGGTGCGTGGCAGCAAGGCCATGTTAGAGCGATAGTGTGGGCAGGGAACAGCAAGCCAACCAGCAGGTAATGCCTAATCAACTCCACCTTGGGCTTGTTACTGAACTTTTTAATTCATATCTTTTCTGCATGCATGCAGAGAGAGCCAGTAACCGGATAGAGACCACAAGAGATTTGTCAAAAAAGAGATTGTCTGCTTAAAAGTACAAAAAGTGGAAATAAAAAAAACATGCAATTTTAACCATACCTACCCGTAAAAAACACAAATGTTTCACTTTGCACAGATGTTTTTCACTTTCCAACAAGTCTAGAACATATTGAATTAAATAACAAAAGTAAATAAACTTAATGAATTAATGATATTTTAATATTTTGAGAAGTATTACAGTATATAGTATGTATATAGTGTCATGCTAAAAAGTTAGTACTCCCTCTTTTAATTCTGACAAATACAATACAGAGAATGAGCAACATATAGCTGTTTTCATGGTCCCATTATTTATTTAACACAAATGAAGCCAAAAAGAAAAACTCATGGGCAATACTAAGTAACTGCCATAATTCAAAAGCTTATAGATCCACCTCAAAAACTTGTAGGAATCATTTCCTATATGACTATCTGTCTCTCACATTACTGTGGAGAAATTTTGGTCCATTCTTCTTTACAACATTGCTTTATTTCATTGAGGTTTTTGGGCATTCACTTACTGTATGCACAGCTCTCTCCTGGCAACACTTCCAAACTAACAGTACTTGTTCAGTCTTCTTCTAATTGTGCTGTCATGAACATTTAACTTGCTCAGTGAGGCCTATAGCTAATGCTTTTTTTTTTGTATTTCTATGAAAATTGATGTTGAATGCGTTACACTTGTAAATAATCTTTCACACTGTATAACAGACTACAAATTGTTTGTAAATTTATTTATTTCCTGATTTATGTGCACCAACAATTGCTTCTCGAAGACCATTTCTCATGTCTTTCCCTCTTGGCATTGTGTTAACATACCAAAATGCGCCAGACTAGCAAACTGGCAAAAAAAACATCTGCTGATGATCAATTAATCAAGGGCAACACCTATAGCAGGGGTGTCCAAATCCAGTCCTGAAGGGCCAGTGACCAGCACAGTTTGTAATTCACCAACACCTAAACACACCCACTGAACCTAGTAATTAACAGATTAGTTAGAATCAGCTGTGTTTGAGAAGAAGAAGCACCAAACTGTGTTGGACACTGGCCCTCCAGGACTGGATTTGGACACCCCTGACCTATAGCATGTAAATATATTATAGATTAATTACATGCCAAGTTAAATATTGTGAAACTCTCCCAAGGTCTTGAATCTGCTTTGCCTGAAAATTTTTTTTAAGGCTAAGGTCATCCCTGTTTCTTGTGTACATTTTTCTAGTCTCGCTCATGTGTGTACTTAACTAGACTGAGAAATACATGGTATGTATACTATAGGAATAGTAATTTACTCAAACTTGAAATATTCTAATATTTGAGCCATAATAATCAAAATAAAATAACTATTTCAAATAGTTCACTTGAGTTTAAATTTTAAATTAAATTATAAAAGAAAATTTTAATGCAAAGTGTCTACAGCTTTAAATATCAGAAAAAAATTAGCATAAACCACAGGTATTCCAACTGTGAAGAACATGTCCTGATAATGCATGCTGTATTTAAAATACGTCACAAATTACCTCCTTTCAGTGCAAGAGTAGTTCCCAGCTCTACATGTGTAACTTGCATTTTTTTAGTCCTTTAAGTGCTCATGTCTTATTTTCCCCCATATTCAGTCGTTTTCATTTTAGTCCTGTCTCTGCCCTGTTATATCTGGGATAACTGCTTTCTTAGAACATAATAATGCTGCATCTGTTGTCATGGACTCTAAAAGCATTAGGATCCATTCACACTGACGGTCCAGTTTTGGCTTAATTGGTGTTTTCTTTCATCTTTTCTCTCCAATGGCTGAAATGTGGACATAGAACATGAGCTAGCATTTAGTGCCCTAAACAAACGAGTGTATAACCACTGCGATTCATTGGCACTGCAGGTTCAGCCACTTAGGAGTCCATTAAAAAGCACTCAAGGCCACCAATGGGTTTTACAATGATTACAATAACAGGAGTGCAGTCCAAGGCCATTGGGCTTCTGAAATAAATCCTCCACAAATGAAAAAGAGTCAATGTGTGGTCAAAGAGAGAAAGTGGGAGGAGAGGGTCGGGTATGTTGCAAATATTTTTCCAAAGAAAATGTGGGAACTTTTTAGAAAAACTGTATGACAATCGCAGTGTCGGGAAGTCTTTTGCTGTCTAAAGATGGAAGGTAAAGTGTTATGAAATTTTAACTGGCCAGTCGAGATTGTGTAAACATTATAAATTGATTACAAGTTTTTTCAGTTGTGACCTGGAAAATATGAAAAACAGAACTTCTTCTAAGTTACAGTATTCTAGATTGCAGTGCAGATAAACACAGTGCCTAGTGTACATAGTGTATCACTTCACTGTAACCTTTTCATTTAATAATTATGCTTTTAGCTTAAGACACCTGCAGATAAATATTTCCTTGTGCACAGTGTGTGGTCTGGGTTAGCTGGACATGCCAGTTTTTAAAAAAGTCCACACAAAATGATCACAGAAGGCCAAGCAGCCCTGTGACCACTGAGAATTGTGGCATCAATATAAAGGGCAGAGCAACTTTTCCTGCCACTGACAAAATCAACACACACACAACACACACACACACACACCACTGCATTCGATCCATGGTCAGAGCACTCATTCCACACATAGATGATCAGAAAACAGATGAAGGAAAAACTGTCTGTTCAAGGTTGCATGCCTGAACTCAATTAACTGTCAGAAAAAGGAATGCATATACAGTGATGAAATTTCTCGTGATTTAGGGCATAAAATCGATTGACATTTGCAGAAGACATCAAGTACAATACGATGATGAGACTCTCAACTGCAGTAAAACATTTGAATGGTGCAAACGTTTTAAAGAATGTTGTACATTCTTCATTCATCCATGAATGATTATTTACTTACTGAGAAAACTTTCTGATGATATTAAAATTTAATTATTATAAATTGATGATACCTAAAATGGCACCAGTGAAACATTGGGATACGTACATTAGTGTAGAAGCTAATTATATTAGGAGATAAAGCTATTTTTTTATCATTAAAATAAGACTCTGCAAAAGTCTTAGGCACCATATTATCTGTAGTACAAATTTTGTTATACAAGTTTCCCTACAATATTCCCTACAACGTTCCTATACAACATTCCCTACAAAGATACACTACAATTAATGAATAAATAACATTACAGAAGAATATTTGCATGCCTGTAAAGAAAGCGACATTACATGACGGACCAGTTTTCAGATGGGAAAAAAAAATAATAATAATAATAATGTAGACTCCTGGGTTTTGCATAAAAATAGAAAGGAGCGAGTGTGACAAAGTTACCAAAAGAACTCCTATTTTCCAGCATGCTCAGTAAAACCTAACGGCTGTTTTATTTACAGTACTGTGCAAAAGTCTTGGGAACATCCAAACAAAAGCCATATACAATGATGCTTTTGAAAATATTTCTACATTAAAAGAGACTTCTATAAAAAGCACTAAGTAATAAACAATAAACGGACAATATTTGTGTGGAAGCTCTAATCTAAGGAGCTGTTAACTTAGATTAGTTAGATAACTCTAAATTATCTTCTCTGCAGCAGAAGTAAGTTTTGGTCTTACTTTCCTAGGATGGTCTTCTTGAGAGCCAGTTTAGAATGTAAAAAATACACACAATATGTATTGTACATTGTAAAAGTATTCCATTATCCTTTCTTTCAGAATAATGCATTCATATTCGTACATCCGTGATAACTGGATCAACAGCTATGTAGAAAAGGGACTTCCTTCATATCAAGTACATCATGAAGATGTGTCTCACTGAGACTGTGGTATGAAATAAGAATTTGTATGAAAAACTCAATGTTGGATGCAAAATAGATTTTTACCTTACTCAGACATCCATAAAAAAATGACTGAACCATCATTACTTCAAAAATTAAACTGTTAAACATGCTTTTGCTTGCATATTGAATGGGTTGAAATATTGCTTGTCAAACCATTATGTATGGAGCTCTCAAAACATGCAGTCACTTCCATTATCCCTCGCACACCAACACAGACGGTAGCACTTTAATTAACGTAACACAGTGCTACTGAATTCTTCAATCTAACACTTTATGAGGAGTGTTTGTACTCTATAACAGACATTGTACAAGCACATTAAATTGTAGTTTTTCTGACATGGAACATCTTCAGGACAGAGGATCACATTTTTTTTAAAGGAGTTTAGTGCTTTGGTAATGTAGTTATTTTTATCTCACTGGTAAGGAACAGAATGGTTTATAGTTTGTGTGTGATGTAGATGTAACAGAATTTAAGTGTATTTTTGGCACAATACAGTGCAAAATACAGTACAACACATACATTTATACAAAACTCACTTTAGGCTACAACAGAACCTACAGCATAATATGTGGCAAGGGTTCACAGTACTTGTTCAATTACTCAGTGTTTGGTCGTTTAACATACCTGCATATCATTCTTTGTAGAATACCCCTGAACACCACACAAATACAGCAGTGGACATTGGTCTTACTAACAACAATGTCTTTATTGTCAGCAGAATACTAATGTCTCGTCACAGTTTGGTGCTCAATGCAAGTGGCCAATTTGTACATAGTTACTGCAACACAGTTTCAAGTTGCCTACTGGTCCAACAAATTGCTAATGCACCGCATTTGACATTCTCAAATGTACCCAAAGGGTTTTTGCAAAAATGATTCTAAACGACAACCTCCTAGAACGTTCAGAAGTGCACTCTTTCCCATACATTTTGGTTCACCACATTGAATAGAGAGTTTGTTGCACTGGTGCAATTGCTGTCTCTCATTTGTCCAAGTTCCACAGCAGTGCCACTGGGTAATACAGTATTTGTGCAGTTCCAGTGTTATGAATGTGAAGAAGCCTCAAACCATGGAAAAGCTTGTAAACTTAAAAGTTTGTATAATTTTTAAGTAATCTCTGCAGCTAAAACAACCAAATTCTCAGAGTTATATCATTATTTACATCCTTAAAATATCTAGCATTTTATGAGCCTTATAAATGTGACATTAAATGGACAAACTTTTCAACAAACTCTGAATTGAAGAAACTGCTGAAAGCATTATACTTGCATCATGAAAGACTTGAATGAGCACAAAATGTAGATTTAAAAATTTAGTCATTTTTGGAATAAATGATTTAGGATTAACTGGTGTGTTTTTTTATGTTATAGATCTGACGTGTTTGAATCAGCCCTCTAAAAACTATATAAACAACATGCTTGAAATAGTAAATATGATAAAACTAATTAAGTAGTGATTAAATTATCAATAATTGATGAGTTGTTTTTGACCCCTTCAACTTTCTTTACATCACATGCCTACATTTTTTTCCCCATGGTAAGATTTACCTTTGGATGGAATTGCATGTTTCTTTTGGCATAAACATAAGATTTACTTTAAGTAAAATTTACAGATTACAAATTTACATATTATAAGCTGACCACTATTAATTAATTACTATCAGTAGCAAGGGAAGTTTTTTTTTTCTTTTTTTTTTCAATCAAATGTAAACCAGACAGAAATCAAGCTAATGGAAATTAACTCTTGAAGGCAAATCAGCAGTTAAGATTTACTTGTGTATCTTAAATGTACTGTAGTACATTATATTCTCTAAGATGCCACATCAGGGACAACTGAATAGCATGTAAGGACATGGTTAACATTTTTGGGTTCAGGAGAATCTACGCCAACTAGCTCACTCTAGAGCTTATGAAGGCAAGATGTTATTGAAGGTCATTGAAAAAATAAAAGAAAATAAAATACTTTATGTTTGTGAAATATTTTTTTTTTAACATTTATACTGCCCGGCCAAAAAAAAATAAAAATGTACATTGTGGATTCAACTAAGCAACTTTATTATTGCAGAGATTAATATAGTCCAGCTGCAAGCAACAAGTTTTTTAACCCTAACTAATACAATAATTAGCTTCTCATTTCCTAAACAACCACGTCAAAAGACATGGGCTGTGGTCATAGCAAAGAGTTACTCACAACTTAAAAAATGTAAAAAGCATTATTAAAGCCTGGAAGAATAGCGGTGAACCATCATCTTTGATTAAGAAATATGTGAATGAGTATGATGGGAGATCACTTAAACAGTATAAAAATCAAATCATAAAATGTAATAGTTGGGACTAAACAGCTGTGCAGCCTTAAGAAAATGACACCAGATCATAACTTTTCACAACTCTCACAAGCTTGTACAGTAGGCACTAGGCATGACAAGTACATCAGGGTAAGAAGAGAGGTGGATGAAGTGATGCACCCGTCATGCCCAATGCCTACTGTACAAGCTGATCTTCAGTTGGTCAGGTCTAGGTTCAGCAAAGTTACGAATATACTGATTGATCAGGTTTTTCCATCAATATATTTTTTCTTCCCTGATGGCACGGGCATATTCAAAGATGAAAAATGACCACTGACCAATGAATCCTGGGCTCAAATTGTAAAAGAGTTGTTCAGGGAGCATAAGGCATCATTTTCACACACATATTAGCCAACACATTAGTCCAGACCTTAACCCCATTAAGAATCTTTGGAGAGTCAGACTTCTATTGAACCTTTCTCTAGCACATCCCAATCATCAGTACAAGAGAGAAATCAATAAATAACCTGCTGTAGTTAAAGCAAAATGCAGTCCACTGAAAAAATTTGAGTGTGCAACTTTTTTTTAGTGTCATAATATTAACACCCTTGGAGGCAAATTCGGTAGCACTGAAGATCAGTTATATACAGTAAATTGATGACAGATTCATGGCCATCCAAGGCACACAGAAGCAGAAGAAATAGCATCAACAGAATATACTGGTACTAGGACCACATTCAGCTAGAAGTAAGTTTTTGATCACAGTAAATCTGGGTGTCCATTCTGTTCCAACAAGTATGACAGTAAAGACCTTGGTGTGATCATAGATTCTAATCTTTCATTTGAAGCTCATGTAGATAATATTACAAGTATTTAATTTCAGAAAAATTGCCAGGATAAAAAATATATCGTCAATAAACAATGCAGAAAAATTAGGTCATGCTTTTATCACCTCTAGGTTGGACTATTGTAATGCTCTATTGTCTGGTTATTCATCTACAGTGGGTGCATGAACAAGCTTCAGTATCTAGAATGCAGCTGTGAGAGTCCTCACTAGAACCAGAAGACTGCATCTGGAATCCAGACTGCATCGGCTCCCAGTGAAATTTCGAATTTATTTTAAAATACTACTTTTGATCTATAAAGCATCAAATGGTCTCGGGCCACAGTACTTAAGTGAACTGCTACTGTCTTATGCTCTGCTACACCTACTTCGACAGGGGCAAGACCTTTTTCTTATAAAGCCCCAAAGTTATGGAAAAGCCTTCCAATTAATGTTCGGGACCCCTGACACAGTCTCAGTTTTTAAGTGTAGGCTAAAAACTTTTTTTATTTAGATAAGCATCTTTGTGAATAGATTTGCTTTAGGTAAAGGAGCAGATCTGGGGGACTCATGAATGTAGAGTATTATGGAGAACTGGTATGTTTGGATGCTGCCTTCCCCACTTTCATTGATCACTCAAGCTTGTTGATGGAGTGACTAATTGCTTTACATCTCAGGAAGCCCTCATGTCTGTATTTCCTTCTGGCTCTCCCTTTTAGTTATGCTGTTATTGTTAGTCCTGCCAGAGTTCCTGCTTGCACTCTGCACTAAATATACATTCACCTTAAACATTGTGTGACCATATTGAGCATGTGTAGCTGTTGAGCTACACATGCTGCTCCTGAGCTGCCAGTGATCCAGACCCCTACTGCCCTCTGGATCTCTCTGACTCATCCTGGTGCTGACCTTCTGGTTGGAGATCTTGTTGCAAGAAGGCCCATGTGGTCTGCTTGGGATGCGTGTGGTGACTGGGGACAGTTCCACTTCACCATGAAGACGGTCCTGGCCTTGACTGATGCAGACAGCTGTTCTCTGAGGACTTGTGACTGCCGTCACTCACTAGTTCAGGACTGAAATGTCCTACATTCTACCTGAGCCTCCAATAACGAACTAAACTCAACTGTTATATTGAACTTTTAGCTGCCAAGCACACAGTATGACTACTCAACAATCCCTGCTTTCCATTATCATCCAAATGAGGATGGGGTCCCTGTTGAGTTTGGTTCCCCTCAAGGTTTCTTCCTGTTTCCAACTTAGAGATTTTTTCATTCATCAGAGTCATTCATTTTGATCCATACATATTTTCCTCACATTTCATACACATTTACATAATTTTTTCTTGATTGTGTAAATCTGCTTTGTGACAATGACCATTGTTAAAAGCGCTATACAAATAAAATTTAATTGAATTCAATTGAATAACTAGAATTCCTCAATCAATGACTTTGATTAGATCAGTGACCTTCTAATATGTATAATTTAACATTCACAAAATTGATCAGCATAGTTTTGGGTGGGACCATGATGAATTCCTTCGTAAAATGATAAATAAAAAATTAAACATGCACACATGCGTGGGCACGTACACACACAGCATCTGGAGCTTTCAATGCACCACTTCAAAGTGTAAGTGTAAACTTCAATCTTATGCTTGATTTGAGATTTCGCCACATTTTTTAAACCTAAAAGATCCCTAAAATCCCTCTTTCTCTCTCTCTCTTTCTGTGCATGCATGTGTGACTGTGTAAACCACCTGTTTTTGGTGAGATATCTATTGCACCACCTGTTTATCACATCTTTTTTTAAACAAAATCCCTCCACGAGCAACTTCTCAGAAAAAAAAACAGCTATTTTCAATTTATTTATCTGCAAATACTATATATACTTTTCTAGTTTTATTTAATTTTAAGACATAGATTTGGAGTATATATAATCTCACGCATTAGTATGTGAAAGAAACAAGCTGACCTTTTCATCTTTTTCATTTTGTCTATCTACATCTCACTCCCAAACACACAGGCGGGTAAAATCCAAAAGATCAAATTAAGATGAAAGTTACTGAACCATTAAAGCTTATTCAGTCATCTGTACCTGTTATGAAAAATTCTACAAAGTAAAAACCTTTTAGGAAGCCAAGAATCATTAAACAACAACCCTATTAATCCCCCTTTTAAAGGATTTTTTTTTACCCATTTATTGACAGGTTTACGTTTGGGGAGCAGGGTAAGAGTGCTTGTGAGTTTTTTTTTTTTTTTTTTTTTTTTTTGGCATGAGTGATAATGAATAATATAAAGGGTGCAAAAAAAAAATCATGTCTCAGCTTCCCAACTTGCTTACAACATTCTGCTCAGCTTCACTCTCCTCACAGTTACACGCACATGCTCTCACTTTGCTCCCAGGCTACAACACACCCGCACATTCTACACAAACAAATTAAGCACACAGCTTATTCATATTATGAAGCATCTTAAATGTAAAAATAAACTGTAAATTCAGTTGCATTGGTTTCAACTTTCACTGGTTTTCCATT
The DNA here is from genome assembly GCA_011419295.1 of Clarias macrocephalus. NCBI lineage: Eukaryota > Metazoa > Chordata > Actinopteri > Siluriformes > Clariidae > Clarias > Clarias macrocephalus. The sequence continues at coordinate 38,695 of JAAGKR010003028.1, forward strand.
CTGGAAGTAGACTAGAACATTCCACATGTCTATATAAACCTTTTGCAGTCACGTGACTCCCATGACATAAGTTACAAAAAATGACATTAGACTAATGTGTATTAAATTGATAGTTTTAGGTGTATTTTCAAGGTGAGTCCTATAAAACACCAACCCAGAAACATTACCTGACAATTAACAGATTACCTACTAGATTACGTGATGCTTTGTCACGCCAATGAAAAAACTAACCCAGTAATTGATAGCTTCTGTTCTGCTGATTATGTTTATAATCAATTAATCAGTTGTTGTCAGTACAGTATGTTGTGGTGGACTTCAAAAGAGAAACAAGCATGTGACAATGGATAAGTATATTAATTTGCTGAAGTTTGATTAATCGTAAAAGGATTACCTCATATTGCAAATATGTGACTCTCCTGGATTTGGTGGTATTTGCTAGTGTTAGCGTTAGCTCATTTAGTGCTTCTGTTGAAAACGAGACTATGGAATATACTGTGTTTTTAACTTTATAAAAAGCTTACTAATACTTAAGTAATAGCTAACTAACTGTTCTAGGGTTGAATCCTAAATAGCATTAAATTGAAACTGCCCAAACATGGTATTGGTGCTAAAAAGTGTCTTACCTAGGTGAAAAAGTGAATTTTCAGATAGGATAATTTAACAAAATTTTTATTACTTAATGCTTATCATCTTTGCAGCCACGCTTTGTTTTTTGGTAAATATGCATACACATTTATATATTTTTTTCATATAAAAAAGAAACATTTGCTAAATACAATTTCATGCCCTTTTATGTTTTGAATTAAAATCTTTCTGATCTGATCTTAATTGTCATTCAGATGAAACTTAGCCAATTTAGATTTCACAAGACATAAACCTGAAAAGTGTATTATTCTAAAATGCAAAATTGTTAACATATTGCAAGATGAATCTGACATGGTTATGGACACTACAATTTTTTTTTCTTTTTAACTGTTTGCCAAAAAACTATTTAAGCAACAATGCAGGTCGTATACTTCTAGTAGCTTATACCAATTTAGGTATTAATCAAATTATTATAGTTCGAAGCGAGAACTATACACTGGAAATGGCCACTTTTGATGCTCATATAAAATCATCTTTCCAAAACGGCTAAAGTTAGCGACTTGAAATCTTTAGGGAAGTAAAATTGGTTGCATCCATATTGCATAAACTTCAGAAGCACCTTCTTTGAAACACACATTTTATGTAGTATACACTGTAAAAACTCCAACTAGATAATTGTGGAATTAATTAATATTGTATTGTACTATTGTATTGCATATACTCAGATGCCTTCATGTGATTTATAAGATCCCCCCCCCTCTTGCTCAGAATGATCTTTTTCTAGTCTCATGAGACTGATTCTCATTTCAATGATTTTGTCTTTTCTATTTCTCCTAAAGCTGACTTACAGTATGAGAAACAAAGAGACACAACCCGAGACTTAAAAAACATTTGAGAAATCTGATATGTACATGAGAAACAGAACTGCATTTGAAGGAGAAGCAAATGAGCCATATACAAGACCATAATGAAATTGAAGCCAGATATAATAAAATGCATGAAACACTCACTCACTCATTGTCTATACCGTTTTATCCTGTATTCAGAGTCGCAGGTGACCTGGAGTCTATCCCAGGAGGCTTGGGGCACGAGGCAGGGTACTTCCTGGACTGGGTGCCAATCCATCGCAGGCATGAAACACAAATGAGAAATGTAAGGTTTATTGAACATATTAAAAATACTCAATTAACAGCATACAGTAATGACCACAACTAGCACTGAGGCTAGTCCGTGTCCATACTGACCTCGGTCCACCACAACATTAAAACCAGGAGGTTAACAATATTAAAGAAATATTACAGTTTACTATTACCTTTACTTGTAAATCAAGCCCATGCATAAGATTAAATACATATGGAATGGAATAAACTTAAATGTGCAAAATACAATATACAAATATTATTGTGTAATAAATTTACAATTTACACAATATAACAGACACCAGCAAAATCTGGAAAATTAAGACACTAAATGATACAAAATGTCACACAACCTGACAAAGATATTAAGTGTCGCACTGCTCAACTCAAAGTATGATTTATACAGGATTTACACAAAGTCCACAACATTGTGCCAATCTTCTAATGAAAAGAATCAGTCAAAAAGGAGATGAAAAGTTTTCAGGGAAATTGGTTGCTTGCTGTATGTAAAGGCTACAAGAACGAGTGAGTGTCTAGAAAAGTTCTTCCTCACCGGCTAAATCAGTCTTCTCTTGTGGTGGATTTCCAACAAGTTTTTCAAAAGTCTGCTTAGTATCTAATTGGGGGGGGGGGATGGGGGACATTTTAGATTTACCTAAACACTATTCAGCTACTTCATTCCCAACTGTCTGAAGGTTAACAGGTGAGCTTGAGCTTGCTTGTGAGCTGGTGCTTACCTGACTGATGGTGTGGTGCTGAGGGAAACTCCGGAACGTTCTCCTGCATTTTCTTTGTTGAGATTCTTCTGAAAAGTACCCAGTTAAAGTAAAGTGTATATAATTACCAAGATAACCATTCCACAAACAAACATATTGCCTTTTTTTATAGAATATGATTAACTGATGTCTCTAAAATTACATGTTCTGGTAACTACTGTTAAACACTGAACACTCTATAATAAAACTACTGGTTTTCAAAAACTGATCATGCAATCAATAACTTACTATTTAAAAAATGGAAAGAAAGAAAGAAAGAAAAGGTAAAAAAGTAACTTAATATTGTTTCATTGTGTGTGGGGGGGGGGGGGGGGCTTTCAACCTCACAGGTGTTAATTACTTAGGTATTCTAATCCACCTGCTAAACGAAGATAAGATAGCATTTGAATACTTTCTGCTATTTAGGAACAAACGTAAGCTGTGTAATTTTCAGCTAAAATATACTACATGTTTTTTGAGAACAGACTCTGTGGTTTTAACTTACGTACATTCTGACTCCTTGTCAATAATAACTACGCGCTTAGTTTTAAATTCGGCGCGAAAAAGTAAAACTCACCTTCACCGTGCGCGTTGTCTTCTTCTTCATTTTGTCTGCGACAGGCAAAGTAGGTGGTGCGCTACCGCCACCTAAAGGTCTGGATGAATGATGCTTGGTAAAGTGTTTTTTGCTGACTAACACACTGGCCACTTAAACATTTGCAGGCTTAGAGCATGTGTGGGAAATGATGTCTTTATTAGAATCTACATTTGCTGTAGGCTTCATTGGGTTGTCCATGCCACAATGTTGAACATTCAGTCATAAATCAAAAATAGGTTGGGCCTTAAATGATAAATGTATACAGAAATCACTGAACACAAACATTATCTCATTGCTTTACTTGTTGATACTGTATATTCTGTATTGTATCTTAATTCTTTATTGGTAATGAAATTTATACAGAATGGAAAGTAAAGTTTGCCATTTGGCAGTTTAATTTTATTAAGGTATAATACGCATTTTTTGATCAACTAGGGAAACCTGGGTGTACATGTGATAAAAACCTACATTTTAGCAAACATACATTTTACAATATATATATATATATATAATATGCGCATTTTGTGAGTTCTACATTTTTGCATCGTCATTCCAGTAGTAGTAAAATGTAAATTTTTTAAAAGTAATGATGAGTATAATTCCAAACAACATATCAGAAATCCCAAATGCACAGTTTACAAATAATGCATACAGTACTTTATGTGTGGGAAACACTGTTTTGGGGAAACATTTTCATTAGAGGTAATGAGCCACGTTTGAGACACCTTTGAGGAGATGCAGAAAAGGCCTAAAATCTCATTCAAGTCTAAAAGATGGCTCATTTCTGTCTAGGAGAAAAAGAAGAGATTAACATGAGATCTCATCTTGGAGTTTCTTTTGCTATGGACCACACCAGCTCCCCCCGCCAAACTAATACTACGGTATCAAACTGCACTAGTGAGGTAAAGATGGCCATTTTGCCGAACTCTTTACTCTGGGTAAGAATGTGTTTGTTTATTTAAATAAAATGTGTTTCAGTTAGCTTACCAGTACGTATTTTAGACAGTTAGCATTATATATGTGTGGATGATGTGTTCCCGCTTAGCCTTACACTGAGGCACCCTGACATTACTCCGGTGAGCTTAGCTAATGTTAATTATGTTACTCTACTGTACATGACTTAGGGAGCTAAACTTTATTAACTGTATCTATTTTTCCCCATTTTGCCTTGAGTATATTGCCTTGAAAATATCAAACGCTTTTAAATATGAAACAATACATAGCTTTACCTCATCAGTAGAATTCCAGGAACAAGATTTTACATGCTCTGGTAGTATACCGCCTTATTTATATAGTTATTTTTTATCATAACTAGATATTCTGTTAATTCTATTTATCTTTGTCATTACAAGACTCCTCTTGTTCTCTTTAACCAGAGGGCCGCTGTGGAGGATTGGGTCAGAGGGGTGACGGATAGCCTTTTGGAGCTACTGGAGGAATATGAACAAGCTGCTGAAGTTGTAGTAGTCCTTGAGGGCCTGGCAGGTTTAGGAGTGATGTTTGGTCAGGTCTGTGCTCTGTAGATTGAAATCCAAAAGGATTGCACGTACATTACATCTATGAATCCATCCAGTTGATTTCTATTGGACTTGATAGAAATGGACTTGATGGAGATTCATACAGTATGTTGGGAAAAAAAACTCTTGCTGCGTCTGGCACACTGAGAAAAGAGCTGTTCATCTTTGTAGTCATAAGTCAATAGTTATGCTATTGTAATGTAAATGAATCAATAAGAGTCACATAAGCATCTTGTGTTATCCAGGTATTTTATTGACCTTTAAACAAAATAGACCCTGTATTCTCCTGTTTTATGCAGACTGTTTTAACTTTGACTAGTTTCTGAAGAATACAGTTTAGTAATGTTTGTGTGTTTAAATTGTTGAGGTATTGTTAGGTCAATTTGTTTTCATAGAAATGGGCTACAATGAGAGACAACAGTGGCGGCCGGTCAATAAAGTTAGGCAGAGAAGAATGCTACTTTAACATGTCATTATTTAACATAATGATTATTTATTTTAATAATGAAATAAAGTCATTTCATCACAATATTCCGCTGTATTTCTTAAAATAATTTATTTGCAATAAAAAAAAATCTAAACTGTATTACGTTCATTTGTGTTCGTGTACGCGGGGCGCCGGACAAACGAGTGTCTATGTAGGCATGTAAATTTTTGAAAAACATGTGATTTGAGGCTGAGCTCTAATTGGATTTCTTCAAATCATCCTTGGGGCGCAGCACTATGCGCCCCGAACCCTCCCACTTTTGTTCTTAGCGAATCAATATTGTTTTAAAATATTTGGGCTCATGTGATTGGACCATTCTCAACAAGTTTTTTCCAGCACTTCTTATGACAAGCTGACTGGATGCGATGTGAGTCATGCCTTTATTTTATACTAGTAGTAATGATCACTGCATAATCACCTGATAAATGGCTCTTTACAGGCAAGTATTAAAAGTTTAATTTAAATTTTGTTTGCACCAATGCTGTGTTTTGGCCGAAAGCTAGGGCACTATGTAGCGTGTACAATCCCTTGCTCACACCAAGTAGTGTCCTTCATCAGGGGTTCGAAAGGGATTTAAGATTCAGTCTTATGTTAGACACTAGTTAGCATTTTAGCCATGAACAAAACAACACAGATGTTTCAGTATGAATTTAGAAGTATTTACTAATGACACAAAGTGTTGGTTAAGATAGATAACATTATCAGATGTGATTTCTTGCTCAAATTGAACTGGTTCTGAATGTGGGCTGGGCTTTGGCAATGGCATTCAACAAGTGTCCCTTTGCTGTACAGACGTGGGTAGGACCATGGTGGACAGAGGTCTATAATAACAGGTATAATAACATATTTCTCTAAATAATCCCCTGCTACACTAAAGCACCTATCCCCGCGTTTCACTAGAGCTTGGATACCATCAAGGTAAAAAGTTTTGTCAGTATACTGTAGCAATGATGGGGCTGCCTGCTTTACGACCGTAATGGCCCAAGCATATGAAAATGGCTTGGAGTGACGCTAGGACTGTGCTGAGGATGTGGCAATAACTCCCAGCTGAGTTCCTGTAATGTGCAAGTGATGTTTCGTGAATGACTGCATGTACAGTTCCCAAAGACAGATGTGTCTCCTCAGAAGATGGCAACAAGTTATCCATCGATTGTCAAGGATCCTGCATTCCACTGGCTGAATTTTCATGGGAATGACTGCACTGGGATAGATGCCACCGTGGCTGTAATCGTCATTTACGGATGTACAGCGCTCTTTAAAAGTTTTATGCCTTCATTTACGAGAAGTTAATGACTAGTCCTGGTTTCAGCCCATCCCACCTCATCTGATTATACTTTACTACTCACCGACTTCTGGTTCTGCAACCTGTTATATATCTGAATGTGGTTTAAGATAATGGTATATAACAGTAGCTAGTATGACGGCAATGTATTTGACCTCTTGGCCCATCATGATCCAGATTAGAGATCTTGTTTGTTGGGAAAACCTAAATAAAAGAAGACTGTTAAAACCCTCTGGGGTCTGAGGCCTTTATTAAGACCTGCAGTGATTCAACTCTCTTCTTAAACGTCCAACAACCTTTGCTTGCACACTTGTTTTTTGCACAGAACTTTTTACCTCTAGAGTCTTGTGTACTGCGTTTCCCATCAATTCAGGTCTGTGTACTGGTCAGCACTACATTGCATTGTGTCATGTATCTTACTGTTGGCAAATTTGCACAAGAACACTTTATGTTGTCTTTTGTCTGTTTGTATAATTCTCAGCTAAGTTTTGTTCATTTATGTTGCATGTAACACCTTGGTCCTGGAGGAATGTTGATTTGTTTCATTGTGTGTTGAACTGTATGTGGCTGAAATGACCGCAAACGCCTACTTGACTTAATTTGCTTAACCGCTTTATTTATGTAAAATTAATTCGATTAATGCTTTTATTCAAAAACATCAATACCTCAATTTAAATGCTATTGAAGGATTTTAGTGGAAGACCACAAATTGTTATTGGAAAGACCAGTCCACATGCAAATTTAATGCTATAAAGGATTTTTCATCAAGGACTGAGACAATATTCTCTACAAATGTCTCCAAATATTGTGAAATATACTTACAAGATACGATTACAAGTTAAGATATCATTCTTTGGCCTTTGGGGCGTAAAACTCTGTTCAAAGGAACAGTCAGTGTTTCCAATCAATTACACAATTACACATCAATTACAACCATGGTTCTGTAAATGGGGAAACACAATAGAGAAAGTGATACAGACTACACCACACAACACTATACCAGCCAATCAGCAACAGGAGGTATTCATGTGCAGTGAAATTTTACATTAGTCTTAGCCTCCTAGTCCAGTTGTTGGGGCGGAAACATACTTGTTGACATACTTAACTACTGTATATACTACGCATGTTCCCAGAGAATTCCAATAGGGGGCACAGTGGAGAATTCAGCCAGACAGTTTTGCATAAAGTAAACAAACATTTCCCATGTCGACATTTAAGACAGTATTTATCTCACACCAACTGTTTTGCCACGCACATCTGTCACTGTGAAGCAGTAAAGATACATAATACAAGTGAGGGTAATTGCAGACCTGATTGGAAAAAGCACATGCATGTACAGTATAGCAAACACCGCCAGATTAACTTTAAGTATTTTCAAGAGTCTTTGGGGGATCATTGGTCGGCTTCTCTTACTTCCACAGCCTGCCTCTAAAATATTACTCGCCCGCCCCCTAGTCCTAGACTGTAGCCAGGGAACGTTACACAACCTCAAAAGTTTCCACTATTTCTGACATGTCTGCTGACTACACTGACACATATTGCATTTTGCAGGCACATATGGGACCTTCACATTAATTTCGGAGGATGTGCTCCCATCTACGCACCAAATGAACACAAGATGCATGAGGCAGCCATCATGCATGCTCCTCTGCATTGGTAAAAGCGAGTATATTTTAGTGTTACTGCTTTTGCATTGTGTATCCATGAGGGCGGAGCTCTGAAGGAGTACTAAAAAGAGAATTGTATTAATTTGCCTGTTAAGTTCAAAGATCAACAAACGTCCGCCTTTTGTCAGGTGTAAATTCTCACTTCCCGGCCAGGTGCGATTCCTGTCTCTGCGTGCATGGAGTTTGCATGTTCTCCCCGTGCTTGGTGGATTTCCTCCGGGTACTCCAGTCTCCCCCCACAGTCCAAAGACATGCAGATTAGGTTAACTGACATTCCCAAATTGGCCGTAGTGTGTGAATGAGTGTGTGTATGTGTGTGTGTGCTCTGCGATGGATTGGCACCCTGTCCAGGGTGTGCCCCACCTTGTGCCCTAAGTCTCCTGGCATAGGCTGAATACAGGATTAAGCGGTATAGATGATGAATGAGTGAGTAATCATTGGGAACATGATGAGCAAATCAATTCAAAGATAAAGTGATGAGAAAATCAAATGATAAGCAATATCCATCGGTGGTCTGAATAACATTAAGACCCCCTTGTGCCACCAAAACAGCAATGCACTGTGTGTCCTGACACCTTTCTATAAAGACCAGGATTAAATTTCAGCAGTCAGAGCTACAGAGTGGGCCAGCCTTCACTCTCCATGGCTGCCAATAACCTTTTTGCTGGTTCACTGGTTTTAATTTCTTGCACCACTTTTGGTTTGTTCTCACCACTGAAGACCAGAGACATCACACAAGACCTGCAGTTTCGAAGTTGCTCTGACCCAGTCTTCTAGCCATCACAATTTGGCCCTTGTCAAAGTCACTCAAATCCTTATGTTTGCCTATTCTTTCTGTTTCCAATACATTAGCTTTCGGGACAAAACATGGGGAGAAAAGCCTAGCCCATGTTGTCTGATGCAATATAAGAGATACTGTATGTCTAATTGATGAAAGGTTAATGCTGGTTTCCTTAGAAAGGCGTAAGAGCACACAGTGCATGACTGTTTGGGTGTCCTACGGGAAAGGATACTAAATATTAAGTAGGTGGTCATAATATTATGGCTGATCGTTGTATGTAAATATGACCATCTACTTTATGTCATTGGTTATGTGTACATTACTGGATCATTTACAACTATGCACACAAGCAAAACAATAAAAACATAGCAGAAAAAAAAAATAATGCTCATAACCTTTGACTAGCAGACTGGATGCTGTGTCTGTGTGTGCACATGGGTGCATGTATATATGTGTCAGCTCCAGCACTGACCTTAACCCTGACCGCTAAGCGATCTCTGAGACCTCGGAGGTAACGAGACTCCTGGGAATCTCACATGCAGGCACTCACACACACTCACAGAGTGACAGCACTAGTACCTGGTAACATCTGACCTTTATTGACTGCTTCCTGGTACGATGGTACTTACTGTGTGTGTGTGTGTGTGTGTGTGTGTGTGTGAGAGAGAGAGAGAGAGAGAGAGAGAGAGAGAGAGAGAGAGAGAGTCGCATCCAAGTTTACAAAAATACACACCGGGGAGCTATTTCAAAAAACTAAGAGAGAAAGAGAAGGAATACAAAAACAGCCTCTAACCAGAATTATATAGGAGTGATGCATTTATTCCGACAGGCTGTTTGAGTACTGCACTAAATCCCATGCACATCAGTTCTAAATATTTCCAAATACACGCTCCGAACGCTTCAGTCACACAGCCTTGTCTCGCTGATGTTCGGGTCATGTTTGAATAACACGGTTAAGTAACCCGACTCAATGTTCGAGCGTTCCTAGGTACTCTTTAGGGAAACAACACAGGCAGATGGAGATCGAGTTGAATCCCAAGAGTGTGCTTTCAACTCCTGCTCACTAGGAAAAGAAACAAAACGAGACGATTAAACAACCAAGAGTAAAGTTGAGAAGTGCTGATTTAAAGTGTATTGACAAAATGATAGAAGTGCAGATGAGGGAAAGAAGCAGAGCAGAAGAGAAAAAGAGAAGAGAACCCAGGTGAAAGGATTTCTAAGAGATACAATAGAGAATGATATCGAATTCATGGGATGTGTGATACAGGTGAAGCGGTAAGACATTACCATAAGCGAAACAATTGTCGAGAACGAGGGACGCAGAGGAGGCCATCAGTTAAAAACGAAAGTGCAGAAAAGCGAAAGAGGGAAAGAGAAGATCTAAAATGAATTAGATAAGATGAAGGGCAGACAAAATGAGAGTCCAAGACAAGAGAAAGGATTAATAAACGAATTCGTAGCATGATGACAGAAGAAAAAGTGTGTAGATGTTGCTTCTGTGATGGACATTTCGGTATGGAAGATCATGTACGGAAGATGATTTCTTGACGTCTACTGCCTTCTTCACCATGGTCCAACAGTCTTCTATTGGGTTTAGGTCTGGAGCTGAGACGACGACTCAGGCGATAGCTCCAGAAGCTGAATACCATTGTCACATAAGCAGTTTTTCCACCAGGTTTTTCAGTTAATTAGCACAACTCTTCCGCCAAATTAGCTAGAACTAATTACTAAAATCACCTGTTTTGTGCAAAGGGAGAACTGCGCTCACCAGCCGCTTCAATAGGTACGTCTGTTCAACGGCATGTTAATGCAAATATCTAATGAGCAAGCAGAAGAGTAGCAACTCAAAGCATTTAGGACTGTAAACGTGGTCAAGACAATCTGCAGAAGTTCTAACCGAGGATCAGAATGGGTTAGAAAGAAGATTTAAGTGACTCTCAACGTGGCATGGTTATTGATGCCAGACGGGCTGGTCTGAGTATTTGTGAAACTGCTGATCTACTCGGATTTTCATGCACAACCATCTCTAGGGTTCACACGGAATGTTCTGAAAAAGAGAAAAATATCCAGTGAGCGTCAGTTCTCTGGGTGAAAATGCCTTGTTGATGCCAGAGGTCAGGAGAGAATTGCCAGACTGGTTCGAGCTGATGGAAAGGCAGTAATAACTCAAATACCATCTTGTTACAACCAAGGTATGCCCGTCTTTAAATGCACAACATGTCGATCCTTGAAGCAGATGTACTACAGCAGCAGAGAACTGCACCTGGTGCCACTCCTGTCAGCTACAAACAAAAAAAATTGGACAATAGAAGATTGGAAAAATATTGCCTGATGAGCCTCAATTTCTGCTGCAACATTAGGATGGTGGGATCAGAATTTGGCATAAACAACATGAAAGCATGAATCCATTCTGCCTTGTATCAATGATCCAGGCTGCTGCTGGTGGTGTAATAATGTGGAGATATTATCCTTAATACAAGTTGAGCATCATTTGAATGACACAGCCTAGCTAAGTATTGTTGCTGACCATGTCCATCCATTTATGTCCAGCAGGGTAATGTGCCATGTCACAAAGCTAAAGTAATCTCAAACTGGTTTCTTGAACCAAACGATAAGTTCACTGTACTCAAATGGCCACCAGAGTCTGCAGATCTCAATCCAATAGAGCAATCTTCGATTGTGAGCCCATGTGAATTGTAGCCTCAGTTTTCTTGGTATTAGCTGAAACGAGTGGCACCTGTTGTGATCTTCTGCTTCTGTAGCCCATTTGCTTAAAGGTTCACGGGTTCTGCATTCAGACATGTTCTTCGTTATGCCTCAGTTGTAACAAGATGTTATTTGAATTACTGTCGTCTTTGTAAAAGCTCGAAACTGACCTCTGACATTAACAAGTCATTTTCACCCAGAGCACTGACGCTTACTGGATATCCTCTCTTCTTCAGACTATTCTTAGCAATCCACAGAGATGGTTGTGCATAAAAATCCCAGTAGATCAGCACTTTCGGAAATACTCAGACCAGCCCATCTGGCACCAACAGCCATGTCACGTACAAAAACACTTAGATCACCTTTTTTCTTGGACTTCATCTTGATCATGTCTACATGCTTAACTGCATTGAGTTGCTGCAATATGATTGGCTGATTAGATATATGGGTTAAAGAGCAGTTGTAGCTAATAAAATCGCTAGTCAGTGTATCTAGGCAGAGAGGCAGTGAAGAGTTCGTGCTTTCTTTTTTTGCTACCCAATAACTCCTGTCAGCTTGGTTATCATAAGCCTAGAGGAGGCTTGAAACTGTGTATGCTGGATTTCCGATCATAATCCCCTGTCAGATGGAGCGCTTCTTAGATCTTTTCTGCTCTGCTCATACCCCTCTACAACGGTTAGCACGCCACCCTTTTTTCTCACATCATCATTTCTCATTGCTAGAGGTATCTTATCTTACTTGTCATCCCATTTTTACCCGCACTGTTACGACATGGTATTAAGAACCATCTGCTTAGTCTACATCCCCCCCCCCCTACACCACACCTCCCCACACACTGCACTTTACAAAGCTGTATCTGATGCTTATTTGTTACACCTTACATCCCTTGTCCTGTCTATTTATTGTTCTGTTTTGAGCATCCTTTGTTCTGCATTCATATAGTTATTGTGTATTTGCATGTTATGCACCCTTACATACTGCTATATGTTGCACTGTGGTCCTGAAGAAATTACATATCATTCCAAGACTACTGTATATATATATATATATATATATATATATATATATATATATATATATATATATATATATATATATATATTAACTACTTACCTACATGCATCTCTATTAATACCTGCTTTTTTTTATTAATACTCTATTAATACCTGCTTTTGTGTCCCAAATGCATCTCTAAGGACCACTTGTCATAAATGACCATCATTATAAAATGGGTAAAAATATTCCAAAAATTATGTCTTATAATATTCCAAAATGAAATAGTTTTTATTGCAAAATCAAATCATTTCACTATAAAACGTTTATTCCAAACAAATTAATTTGTTTGAATACCATGAATACATTTTAAAATAAATAATTTCAGCAAAATACAAGCATTATTTGCAAAAAAAAAATTCAATTCCCCAGAAAACACTCACTCAAATAGATGAAACTATTGCTTGTACTGTAGTTTCATCAATTTGAGAGAGAGAGAGAGAGAGAGAGAGAGAGAGAGAGAGGGAGAGATGTTAGAATTATAAGATGATAAATCTTTGATTTCGTAAATTAGACAGATTGGAACATTTTGGCCATAATGGAAAGTGCGTATCAGCAATATAAATACTAAGAGAGGCTTAGGCGTTCAAACAATGCTTGATCGGTTTGAAAGGGTTGAATTTGTAGAAAGAAAACATTCCCAGTACTAAACACTAATACCACCAGCATGAACTGTTGACACAAGGCATGTTTTATCCATTGATTCATGATATTGACTCCAAATTCTGATCTTACCATCAGGAGTGAGACTGCTGAGGACGGCCCTGTAAGGCTCCGTGTGGTGACTGAGGATGATTTCCGCTCACTGACCATGGAGTTGGCTTGGACTGGGCTGATGCAGGCAGTTTATCTGGGATGGCTTGTGGCTGCAGTCGCTGAGTAGTTTTAGGACTGAAATCGTCACAAACTGTTTTTGTACCTCAGTGAAAGTGAACTTAAACACCTTTTCTGTTATAGAAGTCCTATTTACATGTATATTGATATATTTATTAGTAACCTTCAACCTTATAGCACTCAAATTTAGTGAAGTCTTTATTTGTCACATATACATTATTGCACAGTGAAATTCTTCTTTTGCATATTCCGGCATCGTTGGCGTTGAGCATAGGGTCAGCCATGATACAGTGGCCCGCTGGAGCAGATAGGGTTAAAGGCCTTGCTCAAGTGCCCAACAACGGCACTCTGGAGGAGATGGGGCTTGATTCACTGACCTTCAGTGACTTAGTACCTTAACCCTCAAAGCTTTTCTACCACTGCCCCAGTAAAAAAAAAAAAAATAAACACACTAGCAGGTTTCACCCAAATGATGTTTCTTTTCATTACATTTTTTTGTTTTAATTTTAATTTTTTTTTTTAACTCTGAAACAGCTTTGTGACAATGTCCACTCTTAAAAGTGCCATACAAATAAAATTGAATTGAATTGTGTGAAACCTGATCTGGTCTTCTGCTCTTGTAGGCCAACTGGAACAAGGCTTTGTACATACTGAGAGGCTTTTCAGCTCAACATGGAAGACATGGCTTATATCAGTCTAGCCATTCTACTCTGATTTGTCATCAACGAAACTTTTCCATTTGCCGGTCCCACACCAACAACCACACCCAGGTAAAATTCATGGGGAACACTTTCATGGAAAACACATTTTCCCCCAGTTGTGATGTTCGATATAAACATGAACTAAGGCCGGGGCCTCCGAGTGGCGCAGTGGTAAAGTGCTCGCCCTATCATCCGGAGATCGCTAGCTCGATTTCCTGGGTAATGCTGTAACCTCTCGCAACCGGAGGTCTAGAGAGAGCTGATGGGCCGAGCTCTCTCGGAGGGGAGGGATGAGAGGTACTTAGTGCTCTCACATTCAGCAGCTGTACAGCCAATCAGGGGCGTCTGTGAGCTCACGCATGCGGAAGGAGCGGATAGCGCTGTCCTCCGAGTGTGTTACGCCGCCCCCAATGGTGCGTGAGCGAGCGGTTTGAAAAGAGGTGGTCGGCTGGCGTCACGTGGTTCGGAGGAAACTCAAAATATGCAGGAGGAAAGTGAAATTGCAAGAGTAAAAAAAAAATGATGATAATGTAGTTTTCTTTTATGTCAGTGATTAGGCAAGAGTAAAAGGAAAAGTGATAGTTTTACTAATTGACAGGGAAACTCTGTATGACTGCAAAAGGACATTGTAATGCAGTTTTGAAACAAAATATGTAAACATTTGCTAATTGGGTTTTAGAACTACACAGCTTTGCTGGTGGTAGTAAATGAGCGAAAAAAATATGCAGGAATAAAAAAAAGGCTTTTACTAAATGCATTTTGCGTTAAAACAATGAAAAAGGCATTTACAGTTTGGTCCCCAATGAGCAGCGTTGTTATAAATAAAGAATGTTGAGAATAAGTAGGCCAAATCTGTGACTAAATAAAGTGAGGCAATAACTTGCATGTCAGTATTGTCTAGACAGAATTGCACAATTCAATGTCTAGACTACATTAATGTAAAGTAGGAAATATGCATGAACTGATATAAAACCATTCAGAAAACCAACCAACCATCCATCCATCCATCCATCTATCCATCCATCCATCCATCCATCCATCCTTTTGCTATTATCTAAACTTATCCTGTGTATCCTGTGGAAGGCCTGAACCCATTTCAGTACACAAGCACACACACACACCCAATCATACACCATGGATACTCAATTTAGGCCCGTCTTGACTAAACACTGGTCTCGACTGGAGTATTCAACATTAGCATTTTATTATTCACCCTTTCAATGATCAGTAAACACATACACTCATACACACTGATTAATATCAAGTGAGATCATTACAGGCCAAAGTCTGTGATCCGCTGTTCACGATTTTCTTTAAAAAAAAAAAAACAGATACAGGCCATCCTAGTTTCACTAATTAGGGCCTGCTTCACTGTCCGCTCCATTACCCCGTCACACATGTCCCTAATGAGAACGCGCACCATCAAGAGTAATAAAATGCACTCAGCGTCTTCAAAGGAGCTCATTTTGAGTGAATCAGTTATTGATCGCTCAAAGCCAGACCAATTAATCAATTATTTCAAATTAGATACAGGCCACACATCACTAGGAGAAAAAAAAAAGAATAATATGATTTAGTCCTGAAATGATTATTTAAATCAGCGAGCATTTTAATTGAAAATATTATTTAATTTTCTGGGATAACATTATAAAAATATATATTGGTAGGCATGTGGAACCAGAACAAAAGAATACATGTAACGTGATTCTTGCTATAAGAAGTCATGCATGTTCCAGTTTTATTGCTGTATATCACAGTATTATCATGGCTTTATAAAAATAAACGATTAGCATGATAAAACAACTTAAGTCTTTTTCCTTTTATGATTCAGATTAAGACATTTTTTAAAATGCTAATATTACCATGACAACATTTTTCTCCTCATCCCTGAATTTCATCTGCACTCATATGAGCATCACTACAACTTCAAGTGTACTGTAATGTCAAGAAAAGTAAATGTGGAGAAATCTAGTTTGTACTTACACGTAAGTTGAATTTATGAGCATTTTTACGAGGACACGTAGGGAACAAGTGACCTACTGTAATAAATGAACACTGTGATTAATGGTGAGCTATTTTTATGCTTACGCTCAAAAGCCTGAACAGCAGCGCTGCCGCTTGACCATACACTGACTCCACCATTAATTCCTCTGTAAACATCTAATGAGGAAACTGGATGAAATCACAGGAAATGGGACATAATTGCATGTGGTTGACTGGTGAAGCTTGACCAGAGACACCACAGGACTGCTCTGAGAAATCATCCTTGCCAATCATTTGAATTTCTTGCTTCGTACCTAATTTCCATAGAATTGAGTAATTCTCCGTTTAAATGTCGCTTGACACTTTGTCATTGTCACTGTTGCTGTAATCATGGTTCTGTGTCATGCATGTTAATACAAGCTGAACGGTCATTTGCTGCTTTGTCATTTGCTAGCGGGAAATATATCGCCCGAAAGTCTCCATTGTGCATGTAACAACAAACACTCTTTAAACAGTTTAACTAGATTTCCACCTAATGATAGGTTTGAGGTATAAATACTCATTATCTGAGGTTTTTTTTTTTTTCAGCTGGAACATTAACAGACACACTTTAGGGGACCACTGAAACCTGTGTTAACTAGTTAAAGAAATTGTAAATTATGGACAGGCATCAAATACTGTACCTGTTCAACAGCTGGGGTGTTGAGGCTTAATAAATCTTCTCAGGTTCTAAGAATTAAAAGTGCCTATTGTGCTGCTAAATAGTATGAATTCTGTTCAAAAAGTACTTATTATTAGTGCTTAATAACACGAGGGATGTTCAAGTCAAACCGGGACTTGAGCTGAAATTTCTTGATGAACATTCAATTGTAGAACGTGTGATCCTTGAAAATCGACGGATAATGTGGCACCAGTTATTGTCACATCCCTGCACTGTCCTGACCTCGTTCCAAGCCATTTCCACATGTTTGGGCCATTAAAAGGGTTCCTTGGGAGGTCGGTGTTTCAGATGTGGAGCAGAAACTGACAAAGTTTCTACTTTGATGGTATTCAAGCACTAATGAAACGATGGGACAAATGCATTTGTGTAGCAGAGAAATAAGGGGTTCAGTTGTTGCACAATTAAAAGTCATGGTTTGACTTGAACGCCACTTGTTAACGGATTCGTCGAAAATGTGGATGTTATGTGATCCCTTATCATATTCGTTCCTAGTTAATTAACGCTATACTGTACATTGATAATATATGACATCTGATTTAGCTTTCCCAAGTGTAGAAGAGATTATAATTATAAATGTCACATTCTGTGTTATATAGGTAGTGCAAACAATTCCTGAAAGTAAATGCATCTAAAATTAGATCTCCGGCTTATGTTGTTTTATTGAGTGTGGCTTATGAATATCTTATTTTATTCCTTGTGTGGATGAAGCAAAACCTGGTGCGGTGCTCATGGGCGTTGTGGAGGGATTATTGCAGAGAGGTGCTATCTGAATATTTTTGAATATTTGAATATTGGAGGCATGAGTGGGTTTGTTGTGAGGTGCTGCGCTTTTCTTAAGCCAAAACGCAACTATTTAATATGATTTTAGGCATGAAAGGAGTCTAACGAACAGCATGCTGTAGATTTTTAGATATATTACCAAGTAGACAGAAAGTAAAAGAATGCAGTCCTTAACGCATCGACTTACATTAAAAAACACACATGAAAAAAAAAAAAAAACAGGGTATTATTTTGTAAGTTAGACAGAATGAACAAGAGTTCAGGCCTGGACCAAGACACCACATTGTGTCTGTAATTATTATCACTCAGATCCAGCAGAGTTCGCATTGAATCTGTAGACATTGTGCTTGAACATTTTATATCTCATTAGGCAGTGACCCTGTGCTTACTTGAGCGGCTGATCTTCACAAAAATCTTGTTTCAGCAACAAGTTTAATTCCACTTAACTGTAATGGCTGCTGTGGCGACAGAGTCAGTGCCAGAACAGATGTGGGAAATTAGCTTTTCAAGAGAGGGGTGGGGGGTATGGGCAATATGAGCTTTCAACTCCAATCAATCCCAAAATTTTCAAACACAGGCAACTGAAAATGCTCTGATTGGCTGTTTCTGACTCGCCAGGAGACAAACAATCAGAATTAACTTAGAGATGTTGAGCGATTGCGAGGACTTGAGCAAGCCAAAATACAATTTGGGCATATAAGAGAGAGAGAGAATTTGAGTGAGAGAAAATATTTCTGTGTGCCTGAAAAGTTTTTCCCAACATACAAATGAATTTGTGCATAAGTCCAATTTGTTCATAAGTCCAACAAACATTGTCTAGGTACTAGAACACTGAAACAATTGGCTATACAATGTATAAAACTAACATGTTACCCAATCTTGTTCTGGTTCTTTAGAATCATGCCAGTGGTCGAATAATTCATGTTTAAAGAATAAGCTTTTTTAAAGTCTGCCATCTTTTCACCTCACTCCATTTTCTCCATTATTTTCACTTTTGTCTCCATCGTTATTGCTTGGCGCTTTTTAGCAGTACCAGCTTCATCACCACTGCTTCATCATCACTGATCTAACTTCTAGCATGTTTGTATCTTTTAAAAGTTTGTAAGATGACTGTTTATATGTAGGGAACTTACTGAATTTTCACACACACACACACACACACACACACACACACACACACACACACACACACACACACACACACACACACACACACACATTAATGTATCTAACTTCACTGAATTTCCCCTTATATTTCTTTTCTTTGTAAAAATCATGCTTTTCTTTTTAAATTATTTTTTATTTTACATAAATTGTACTGTTGCCTTGCACCTCGAGGGTCAGGGTTCGATACCTACTTCTATGTGCATGGAGTTTGCATGCTTGTCTAATGCAGGTCCTTTATTGGGTACAATGATCCATTTGCACTATAAGGTTCCCTACATATATAATATTGCAGATGAAACATTACCTGTATAGGTATACACTTTATGATTAATATTTTGTGGGTAAATTCCTACACCCTGTGTAACATCTCAGAACTCCTTTATGGACAAGAAACAACAACATTAAAAGTACCATCTCACTTACTACTACTAAACTATGAAGTCACACATTTGTATGAAATATTCCCATGTTCCTGTACAGAGAAATGTCTTTCACTTGTGATTATGTGAATAATGTGTGTTCACTTGTAAAAAAAATCGTTACCATGAAGACACATTACACCTGATGCATACGTGCTGTACAGTAGGTGAATTCAAGCGTTACATCATTCAAGTGTGATCATGTAAATATGTGATCAAATGAAAAATAACACCACTTAACACTAAAACACTAACACTAAAAAATTACCATGGATAAGTAAGTTAATCCTCTTTTTTTTATGCAAGCCTCTCAGAGGCCAAACAGATCCATATTTTATTCAACTGCGTTTGACGTACTTTAAGAAATCTCTCCTGTTTCTAACTTGCCTCGAGCCACACACTCACATAAACATAACACAAACTCTGTGAGAAAGTGAAAGAGAGAGAGAGAGAGAGAGAAAGAGAGAGAGAGAGAGAGAGAGAGAGAGAGAGAGAGTCTCTCGCTATCTCTCTCTCAATACTGTATGGGCAGGACTGGGGAATGCAGAATTACGGTGCTGTTATTGATTCACCCACAATTATGCATTTTTTCCCCCAAGCTGGAGCAGATAATTATAGAGGAAAGCAATTTAGCATAATTAAGCATATTGTCACACACGTTCATCATCCAGTACACACAGCTCTCTCTGTCTAACAATATTGGCCGCACTCTTCATATTTGTACATGGCTTCTCTTTTGACTGTAAATATACCTACAGTATTCAGCGCAACCTCAGCTATAAATATGAGTGCCGTGTTAAATAATATAAAATAATATAAAAGATATAAATAATATAAAAGTTCTGAGAGAAAAATCTGATTGGACGAGAGGCATTCCACGAGTAGTGATATGGAGCACTGGGATGTTTAATTGTATGTTTTATGTATTAATGCATGTCACCATTGTTCTAACAATCATTATAGATTTACAGCTCTAAAATAAATAAATAATAATAATAAAAAAAGGAGACCACTGCAGCATAATTATTTGTGTTTTTTTTTTTTCTTACTGGTGCATATAATGGTGAGATGAACAGTTTTGTTTCATTTTTTTTTTTGCTGCTGACAATATTTTTCTTAAATTTCAAACAGAACTGTTGTTATTTATATAGTGTATATTTAAAGGAAATTACATAATCACAACACATCAAAATAACTAAATCAAGCTTTAATAACTTTTTAAATAAAAAAACAAAATGCAAATAATTTGAAAAAAAAATGTGTTAATGATTTGGCTAAATAACATTAAAAATCAGTATTTGGTGGAAAAATAACCCAGATTTGCAGTTACAGCTTTCATGAGTTTTGGCCTGCTCTCCGCCAGTTTTTCACAACTTTGTACCATTCTTTTTGCAAGCAAGCAAACAGTTTGTTTAATGGTTTGTGACCATCCATCTTCCGCTTCATGACAGTCCAAAAGTTTTTAATTGCAATAAAGCACATTGTTCATTGATTGGGATTATGAAACTATTAATTATTTCCTACAGATACTATGCAAACATTTCTTTCAGTTATTAGATCATAGAGTATCCCATAATCACGGTGTTGCTATTGCCAGATTCCAGAATCTCTTCAACACCATCATTTTTGGGGAGGCAGTTGTAAAAAACAATCATATCTTATACTGTAAGACGCAATATTGATTTTTATGGACTATAGTGCTATGTAAATGTCTTGAGCCTCCCCTCATTTCTGCGTATTTTGCTTCTAAAGTGACATTTTTAATGTTGTATTGAGGAACAATTCTACAGGCTTCCTGAACAAACCTTTTCTTACTTTTTATTTTTGGCAAGCTTTGGCTCTCATTTTCAATACAGCTCCTGTACCTGACTAGTTTCAGAGAAATGTTTTAGTTTTTTAAATAAACACAGAGACCTATGAATCGTTCAAGCAGAAAAACATCTAACTTAAGGCATGAACCCTTGAGGAACAGGTGCAGATGATGACAGATGATCAGGCCGGTGGTTAGTACACTGGTGATGCTGAATGCTAAATGGTTGGATGAGAGGTGAAATGAGTTTGCTGATGGAGTTGCACAATAATGTAAATGTAAATACAAAATCAATGTAAGTATTATGATATCAAATAGAATATATAGATTGGTTATACTGTCCAGAAAAACAAACAAACAAAAAAAAGACATATAGCCTGTATCAGCTAAAACATGTATTGGTAACATCTTTTATAATTACCAAGATATTAGCTTAAAAAATAAAAGTAGAAAATTACTCTGAATGGTCAAAATAGGTTTTTATAAGCTTTACATGCGCTAACAGAGGGAAAAACAGACATACTGTACTTTCATGTTTTTTTTCCCCCACTTCTCGCATAAAACTTGCAAATTAGCACTTACAAGACACCATGAATGCAGCATTATTCTCTGGTATCGCACCATTTTTGAGGATTCGTTTTTTGTTTCTATTTTTGAAGAGAAGTAATTTAACACACACACACACACACAAAAACAAAAAATACATTTAAACAACATTTAATTTTTTGTGCATTGACTCCTTTTTATTCTAGGGGTGGATTTAATCCACAAGATCTGGCACAGTTTTTACATCTGATAGCCTTCTTTTCAGAACCCTTCCATTTCCTAACCAGGCTTGGGACTGGCACTGCATGCAGAGGCTGGCTTGTATGGTATGTAGGGGTAAAGGTCTTTGCCCGAGGGCGCCAAAGGTGAAGCTCAAACTCCCAAAGCTCCAATCAACAACCCAGAGCCTGAACCGCCTGAGCCACCATTGCCCCGAATAACATTCCGTAATATTTTTTATAAATCTAAAAATTGTTTGCAATTTCGTTTCATTTACTCGTTTCAACAAGCTTCAAGTAATAAGAAAAATAATTACTACAAAATTCATGTTTAAATAGTAATAACATCTGCTTGCTAGCAGAATCATGTAATTAAGTGAAAGGTTAGAATTTGCGATTTTAATGTTTGTTTAAGTGAGAATTAATATTAAAAAATTAAAGTATAAAATTACAACTTGCATATATGTACATTTCAGCTAAGCAATTAAATTATGCAGATAAGAAATGTGCTTTTTTTTTCACACATGGACTAAAATGTATGTGGAATGAAAGGCATGCTAATAATTTCCTGCGAGCTTATAACTAGGCTGTCAAGCTCTAGTCCTCGGAGGCCACATCACTGCAAAGTTTAGCCTTCTACCTCATTTAGCCCTCTTCATTTATCTCATCTGTAATTACCAGAAGGTTGATGTGCTGTGTTCAAACTTGGTCTAGATTAAAAATGGATCATGTCCCTACCACAAATAAACCACTCCAGTTTACCCGCAGTTTATTTGCTGGTTCAATTTAGCCAGGTAAAAACACTCTAAAAGGCCACGAACATTTTCAGATAGAAAATTTCTTATACTCAGCAAAAAACCAAGGCACATCCCCATATGACAATGAGGACCAGCAGGAAGCGTTACCTGGAACAGGGGCAGTGGCGCACCATTTCTACCTGCAGCATTGCTTGCACCATCATTATCTGCATGGAAGAGTCATCAGAAAGAAATCCATAACCAAATTCTGTAACCGAATCACAAAAGCCAACTACCAATTTCTGCGAGACAACAACCAGGATGAACCTATGGCATTTTAGCAACATGGGCTGTGGACTGATGGTTTGAATGTAGGTTTGGAGAAAAAGAAAGAGCACAATTTAATAGAAATTGAAAGAGATTGGCTTCTACAACAGAATAATAATCAAAAACGAATCTCAAAATTTACCACAAGCTACTTAAGAAAAAGCAAGCTGAAGCTAAATGAATTGCCTGACTTGAACATCATTAAAAAAAAAAAAATCTGTGTGTAGCTCTTCAATATGCTGTGCATCCAAGATGCGCCAAGAATATCTCAAAACTGGAAGCGTTCTGCAAGCAGGAGTGGGTGAATATTCAAACAAGATTAGATAGACAACAAGCTGGCGATCATGAAGAACAAACAGTGATATCTGCCAAAGGGGGTGTTACTAAATGCAGCCTTATAGTTGTAGGGTATGCAGACTTTTGTACATACTACAACTGCTAATTTATTTCCGTCAACAGATGTTGGATGTTTTCCCTGGAGAAGCTCTGCCTGTATGTGCACCAGGTTTCCATGTGTGGTGTCTGTTGTTGTTTGTGACTCATATTCATTTCCAGATGCTGGCCATCTTTTCTGGCGATATGCTTCCAGATCCATAATGGATCCATTTTCAATAATTGTTTGTCTTCTGCCTTCAGTCCTATCTTCATGGGAAAAAATATATATACTGTATATATATATATATATATATATATATATATATATATATATATATAGGGGGCAAAACTGTATATGTATATATACATATACAGTTTTGCCCCCTAAAAAAAACTGACATGGAATAATAATAATAATAATAACGGCTGTCATTTTGAACACATTTTTAATAATTTGACATTTTTAATCATTATGCAATATCAAACAAGAGGAAGGGCTGTTATTACTGAATATCAGTATGAATAAGGATTTACTTACTATTTCCACTGTATTCCAATTTAGAATATCAATTAACTTTTAGGGTTCTGGGGTGAAATCCTAAATAGCATTAAATGGAAAGCTAGTGCACTCTACAATCCCTTGTGTCACATACCAAGTATTGCCCTTGGTCAGGGGTTAGAGCGGGATTTGGAATTCAGCTCTGTGTTAGAAGCTACAGTAATTAGCTTTCTAGCTCACGTAAGACATGAAGTGAAAACAGGGATGGTGAGAAGCAATTCAGAAAAACTGCTTACAAATACTAAGGACAGAACTCTTGGAATGCCTTTCATCCATTCGGGGTTCTTGGTCAAGGAACTAACTGTATAAACACACAAAGAAAAACATTGTGGAAAATTATGTATATCTGGTGGGAACTGGCATATGAAAACATAAAAAACTGCATGTTTTTCATGTAACATGTGGATGCCGTCAGGACGTTTTGCTGGGAAAACTAAATTATCCTTAACACTATTCTACTGTAGTAGCTTACTTTTAACTTTTTTTTAATATACTTTTTAAAGAGAATTAGGTATAAATAAGGTATTAATCTGTATTGCATTAAATTTATCACCATTATCCTGTGATATGATTTATTTCAAATTATAGTACTTCTATGTTCTTCTAATTTAGAAAGAAATCAGATTTCAGATGCAAATAGCACTCAAAATATGTTTGCTTTTTTGGTTAAATTGTGAATTAATTAAAGATGCAAGAACAACCATCAAAAACACAGGCAAAGTGTCCAAACACTTTTATCTCATGAACTAGAATAAAAAGCAGTAATTGCTTTATAGTTTACCAAAGATAGACATAAACATCCTCAAATAAGTCCAAACCTAAAGTTCATTTTGCAGAAACTTCACCAAAGCACAAGCATTTGTCATTTCTCAAGCATTTTTCTTTTTTTGCTGAAATGGGACAGTGCAAGCAAATTAGTCACATAACGTCTCGGGTTACTTTGCTGTGACCCTGTTCCCTGAAAAGCGGGAACGAGATGCTGCGCTCTAATGCCCCACTGTAGGCGTGACTGGACATCCTTTCAGATAAATTGACCTGAGGATGTTTCCGGTTCAGACCTATTTATAACCTCCAGGTGTACCTGGTCAGATGACGTCACCTGACTGAGGTTGTACGCATAAGGGTTTATAAGAAAAGATGTTTTGCACACCTTGAGTAAAGCACATATTTAAAGTACACTATTTAAAGCTGCTTTTTAACTTCATAGTCAATGTTTTATTAAAAATCCATTATGCCTGATAAAAATTGCAAATAATCATACCCTTGTCTGATGATTAATGGGCTACACTTTAGATCAGTGCAATATTCTGCAAAAAAAAAAACAATATAGGGGAATTTGTGTATGTCTGAGGGGCAAATAACAGAAGTGCGTTTTTCACGGCTTGGTAAATTAATCACAAGAAGCAAAAACATTTAGTCAGAATACCCAATAGAATGCTGAGTTTACACACACACACACACACTTTTGTAATCTTCCACTGACATATTTATTAATGCAGCTAATTAACGCAGTGCCCAAAACTAAATCTAACCCTAAACTATACAATCTAATGGTTCTCTTTAATTAAAGAAAAAATAATCAAGCATCACACTACCCTGCTCATTTCCAAGGACATGTTTCTATATCATGGTGGAGACCAAATATCTCCTCAAGGACAGGATAGACTGGCAGTTTTGATCTTGAGGGAAATGAGATGCGAATGTATGTAAACGATTCCTGTCCAGGATGTTTTCCCTCATCCAGATCCAACATGACCCTGAACAGGATAAAATAGTCACAGGAAAAAAAGAATGAATGAATGAATGAATGAATGAATGAATAATAAATAAATAATCAAACAGTTTTCATTTTTCTTGTGTCAAATGAAGCTTGTAGGTGAAAGTGACAGTTGTGGAATTGGCTATGAGAGTTTTCTGTCACCACGGTTTTTTATGTATTATGCATGCACGAGCGTGTGTATGAGAGGGATTGAGATATCTGTCACTGCTGATTACGGCTATTTTGACAGAACAGCTATCAGTGCTAAAAGATGTTGTTAACTTAAGAGTGACAGAGAAAACATGCAATGAGAAACTTTTAAATGCCACCAGCTTTGCATATTTATATACGATAAATATACAATACTACACTCATCTGAAGGATCAGTTGTCCACGACTCAGCTAAAAATCCACAGAATAGGAAAAAAGTTCCTCTCAAACTAAACTGATACTTTGGCAATGTTGCACATGTTCTAAAAGAAGTGCAGTCACAAAAACCATCAAGCGCTACAAAGAAACTGGCTCACATGGGAAAGGAAGACCAAGAGTCACCTCTGATGCGGAGAGAATAAGTTCATCCTCGTCACCAGCCTCAGAAATCACAGGTTAACAGCAGCTCGGATCAGAGAGCAGGTCAATGCCACACAGAGTTCTAGCAGCAGACACGTCTCTAGAACAACTGTTAAGAGGAGACTGTGTGAATAAGGCCTTCATGGTAGAAGATCTGCTAGGAAACCACTGCTAAGGACAGGCAACAAGCAGAAGAGACGCGTTTGGGCTAAAGAACACAATAAAGAAAACTCGCTGAATGAGAAGGTATATAATATATATTATCAATTGCACAGAATGATCTATGTTATCATGGCTTTGAAGAATATAAACTTCAAAGCCATTCACACATTCCCAGCATGCATTTCAAATTAAACTAAGAAGCCTTTGTATAAGATTATACAGTAGATGCTGACATACTGTATAAAGCTGTCTACTAAAGGCTCTGTGTGTGAGAAAATATGTCCACGCCCTGAATTTCACAGAAAACAAACAGTTTAGGATTGCATCAAGGTCAGAATATTATTCTGCATCATAAGCCAAATAGACAATTAAATTTATCAAAATTCAATACATTACAATCCCCAGCATTGATCGAGCCCAACTCATTTGATTCTAATTGGACCCATTCAATATTGTACAGTGCCAATTCATCATGCTAGGTATTAATTCAATACTGGGCATTTTCCTGTGATGGAATGGCATCTGCCAAATTTTTGAAAATACATAGGTAATTATGTTACAACATTTCTGCAGTTACAAATGCTTATATATATATATATATATATATATATATATATATATATATATATATATATATATATATATATATATAGCTTTCCGGTGTCTTCATCAAATGACAAACTGCCTTTTGTTGTTGTTGTTGTTGTCTTGTTAACTGTAAGAGAGAAAATGCAGGAAAGCTTGCTAAAGAAACAGATGTTTATACTACAGCTAGTACAGTATAATATAAGCAATAACGATAATCAGGTCATTCATAAATTAGCATTGTAATGATTGGCAAATTGCTGTTATATAAGAAGAACTACACACTTTGGGATGTGCTTTTGTATGAAAATAATCCACTTCAGGCATCTTATTACACCACTCTGCATTGATTATTTATTTATTACATAACACCATGGTTTGTCTTGTGTTAACATCTAGCTTAGATACTTTCCTTCCAGGCATCCAGATGGTGCCCTCCCCTGAGTTTTAAATCACTTCTATGGTTACCCTGCTCATTTGCTGTTTGTTCTCCACAAAAAGCACATGGACCCTTTAGTCATCATGAAGCCTTATAGGTTGCCAGACATTTGCCAGATTTGGATTGTTAATCTGGCATGTATTGGTAATAAAGGATAAAAACTTATATTAAGCAGTTGTGGGAATTAAGATTCCCCCAAGAAGTGCCTACTACTGTACATGATTTGCAAAAAAAAAAAGGCCAATGAGTGGGCGCCAGAATTTATAAGGAAATATATTTTATGAATAAATTGTAATGACATGCTGCCTTGTTAATCCCTCCATTTTGCTGTCATTCATTATACTTCAAGAGTTCCTAAATTTCTGTATGATACTGTAAACTTGGGTGATGACATCTCAAGTGTAAATTTCACACAACTTCACTTAAATTCCAAGGGCACATCTTCCATAAAATCAAAGTTGAGATGGACCATGGAAAATTTACAGTTTTTCAACAGTTACCACCTTGACAACACCTACGAAAAACCAAAAAACCTGCAATGCTTTATTGGCTTTGCCAACTTCCATCAGCATTTCAGCAGAGGTTTCAGCACTGTGGCTGCCCTCTTGACCCCCAGGAATGACAGATACTGTACTGTATTCGACATCTTGAAACAGAGAAACAACCTCCAATGCTACATACTGTAGATCTTAATCTGCACTTCATCATGGAGATGGATGACCCCAAAAGCCACACCACCAGGTGACCCGCATTCAGAGATCGGGAGCACACCTGCATGCTGCATCAAGATGCTCTACAACTCCATGCAGCAGATTAAACGCAGCAGTGCACTGGGAGTGCTATGGATCATAATGGGTTCCTGACAAACACATCCTAGATCCCTCCACAAAGGACCCAGAGGGAGTACTTGTAATAGGGAGGGTCTGACGGCCAGAGAGTGTCTTCCAAAGAATTTAGAATCACATCTTTGATTACTCCAATCAATTCTTCTTTGATCTAAAACTGCCAGTCATACTTGTGAGTTCTAAGTTGTGCACATGTTGGGTTGTTATTCTGTGTATGCATATTTCATAAATATTTCTTAACCAATATTTGAACAATCAACAATCGGTTTATTATAAATTAATAATGGTAACAAGGACACATATTGTTTATAACTGCACTGTCATAACAAAGTAGTTACAATATGTGAGATGAATGAATGAACCCCAAACAGTTTAAACTACTAACAGAATAATGAAAGAAAAAAAGAAAAAGAAAACTGTCATCCGTATGGATCTTCCCCCTATGGTTTAACATGCATGTAAACTGTGGATTAATTGCAGAGCTTAAGCATCATAGAGTAGCATAAAATACAGATTTACTGATGCTGTATTATATGATGCTGTATGCCATTATATATTTGAGCAAACAAATTATATTTTTTAAGGACGGGCAGGTCGATACCAACATATTGATACTTCCGATCCTGATGGTTCAGTTTTGAGAACCAATCTTCAAATGGAAAAATAAAAATAAAAATGACATTAGGTACGGTCTTTAAGTAGTGATGTTATTATCTAAGTCTTATTACATTATTGTTTTCATTTTGCAGAAACTAGTTTTCCTTGCGTTTTGTCGATCCTCTCCTGAAATGCAGCAGTAAGACAGCAGTGAAACAGATTCGACACATTAGTCAGACGAGCAATGGCAGAAAGAAAGTAAAGCACTCTTTAGAGCTATACAACGCTCGTAAACAACAGTGATGTGACATATGTCAAATGTTGGTAAGGTATTGTGGCAATAGCATAAACCAGACAAAACACATGAAAAACTGCCACCCGAAAGAGCATGAGGAGGTACAGCAGAAGTGAGAACAGCCAGACAGAACGCAGGCAGATACCCCGGCACCTGACAGGAGCTTTACAGAGATGCAGGTGTTGTCCAGGTATACAATAAAAATACCAGGTTATTTTAACAATTTGAAAGGTAAGCATGGAAATACCGGTTATTTCTTGAGGGGCAGAATATTACACTGTGTAGAGAACATTAAGACAATTTTTGTCATTTTTATTTCAAGATCACTTTCATTGCATGAGATTTTAAAAGCAGTTCGACATCAATCGTTTATGAATTCTTGAAGATATTTCATTAGATGTTTCTTTCATTTTTAATGTTTTCCGTTTTAAACGAAAAGTCATTTTCCATTTTGCTATAGACGACCCCAAACTATTATTCCGTGACATGTTTAGTAATTTGGGACAGCCTTTCATTAGTATAGGCCAATGACATATTTTAAAATATATAATGTACTAGCCTAATATGATGTTATGATACTTTGTCATTAGGCTATTTTTAGGCCCTGTAGGCTACTGACAGCATACATTATGCTGACTGAAGATTCAAGGTGTTTTTCAAAATATGAAATTCATTTGAAAGTTTATTTAAAATATTGTACAGTTTATTTATTCAACGTATCTGTTCATCAACATATTATTCAAAGTCAACTGCTGTTATATGCATATTCAGAAAAGTGTTTTAAATTTCTCTTATTAAAAATGAAAGCAACATAGAGACATGATTTTTACAAGCAAAAATCTTTTTTTTTTTCATTACAATCAGTCTAATATTCATAATTCCATGACAAATTTTCCAGCAAAAGATTTTAAAAAGTAGCACAGTTACTGCAAACCGGCCCAATCTGGCAACTCTACTTGCTCTACTTTGCACCGTCTGACAAGGTAAACTGTGATTGGCTGTTTTTTTTTCTAAAACCTTTATTTATAACTGTACAATTTAATAGACATGTGATGTAAGGAGCATTAGTGTCCTTAATAAACAAGATTGGCCCATACATTTGTTATTCTTTTCATTCATTTTGAAAGTAAAGGGTCAGAGGGCGTCTGGAGCCTATACCAGGGTACTTAGGGCACAAGTTGTCCATCACAGGACAGGGTCACAATCCATCACAGAGCACTCATTCACATGTTATGAGCTACCCTGCTCTGTATGTTTTTGAACTGTGGATAAAACCACAAAGGAGTACCCAAAGGAAACCCTTAAAACACGTGGAGACCCTCAATACATTTTAAATTGTTTAATTTTTTAAGACAATTAATTGGTTAATTTGTAAGTATCTCTTCTAATAAATGTAACTTACGATATGTATGTTTTCTGCTCAGGTTGAAGGTATACATAAAGTACACGCATCTGTGTGTCTGTACACATCAAGTCTGAAGCCACTTACTGGAAAAAAAAAGTAACAGTTCACTGCACTGCAGAAGTTATGTTTTGAGAACTTGGAGCCTTCTTTTTTCTTATTATGGAATCACTGGTACTCCCTGTTGTGTCCAGACCAGAACATTATGACACTAATCTCAGTGATTGCAGAGGTTTCATGCTTCAGTGTTCTCTTCATCTTTTGAAAGCCAATTTGGTCCAGTCCAGTCCTCTGGAGTAACAGGACCTCTAAAGATCTATTCAGTCAAAAGTCATTTCACGAGCTACTCTTATCGTTTGAGTGCATCATTAAGCATCTATTTGAAGGCACATTGGGTTTACCTTTGGTCATTGAGAAATATAGTGATTGACCTCCAAGACCATTGAGAAGCTTTAGTAATTTCAAATAAAAAGGTGTAGGGCTTACAAGGAGATTTGAAAGATACAAGAAAATTTGCAGCGAAACAATATCAGAACTGAATTTTTTTCCATTAGCACGTTCAGGTCCCAGGGTTCCCTTGGCAGTAAACTTTAAAACAGTAAAAAGAAATTAATGTATGTTTCACTGTTTTGATAGAAATATAGGTGAGAGAGCTTTAGCTTTATACATGTAGCACATTTACAATTTGTGTCCTTTTACTCTAGTCTATTTGAATAAATATGGATTTTTTTGGTCATGGATAATTTGTTGATGATGTGTGTTCCTGTAGCAGTGAGTATTGGGGAGGTGACTGTATGTGATGCGATTTGATCAGGATCAGAGGATGGGTCAGTGAAAGAAGGCAATAAAGATAGTGAATCTGTGTCTATAAAAAAAGGTTGCATGGTTGGTGAAAACAACGGCCTGGTGATAATCACCAACTTTATTATAAGTCTATGGCTGAGGAAAACCCTTTATTTGAAATGAGGTGGGTATTGAGGTGGGTAGAACACATTCACGTACAATACCTATTTTGTTCAAATAGTAGGTGGATTCACTAATGGTAATGATAATGATCCAGACGGAAAGGGTGTTTGACTTGCACCATTGCGCCAACCTCTCAGCAGTCCTGATATTTATCTGTGTTCCTCAGAGGGCATTAGACAGCCAAGGGTTGGAAGTTACTGCACAAATGATCTGGAAAATAAAGGACAAAGGCTGTCATGGATAGCTATTAATATAGAGAAGGCAGTATTTGTGGCTTTGTTTACATCCAGAAATAAGAAATGCTCAGAAGGGTTAAAGAAAACCGGAGGAAGTAGGGGAAAAACTAAGGAAACACAGACGGGTAGTAGGTTACAAGGTAATAAACTGAAACATCAGCACATCATCAAGTCTCAGATTTAATGTAAGGGATTAGTTACAACAATGTTACACTGCGGGGGGGGGGGGATATATTACAGTACAGACCAAAAGATTGGACACATCTTCTCATTCAAAGAGGTTGAATTTGTATTATGGCAAGAAAAAAGCAAGTAAACGAATGGCCATCATTACTTTAAGAAATGAAGGTCAGTCAGTCTGAAAAATTGGGACAAAGAAACTGGCTCACATGCGGACCGCCCCAGGAAAGGAAGACCGAGAATCACCTCTGCTGCGGAGGATAAGTTCATCCGAGTCACCAGCCTCAGAAATCGCAGGTTAACAGCAGCTCAGATCAGAGAGCAGGTCAATGCCACACAGAGTGCTAAGGACAGGCAACAAGCAGAAGAGACGCGTTTGGGTTAAAGAACACAATACAGAAAACTCTTTGAATGAGAAGGTGTGTCCAAACTTTTGGTCTGTACTGTATATATATATATATATATATATATATAGAGAGAGAGAGAGAGAGAGAGAGAGAGAGATGAAACTATTAGAATTTTAGAATAAAAAAATTAGAATATCGTGCAAAATATATGAGATAGACATGCAAAGCAAGATAGTTCAAGCCGTGATCTGTCATAACTGAGATGATTACGCCGTAGAGCTCATTAAAACCCCAAATCCACAATCTCAAAAAATTTGGATATTCGATGCAATCAATAAAACAAGGATTGAACATAGAACAATATCGGACCTCTGAAAAATATAAGTATACATAGGTACTCAGTACTTGGTTTGGGCCCTTTTTGCAGAGAGAGAGAGAGAGATGAAACTATTAGAATTTTAGCTATCAGCCTGTGGCACTGCTGAGGTGTTATGGAAGACCAGGATGCTTCAATACCGGCCTTCAGCTCTTCTGCATTGTTTGGTCCCATGTCTCTCATCTTTCTCTTGGCAATGCACCATAGATTCTCTGTGGAATTCTGGTCAGGCGAGTTTGCTGGCCAATCAAGTACAGTAATCCCACGGTCATTGAACCAGGTTTTGGTGCTTTTGGCAGTGTGGGCAGGTGCCAGGTCCTGCTGGAAAATTAAGTCAGAATCCCCATAAAGCTCGTCTGCGGAAGGAAGCATGAAGTGCTCCAAAATCTCCTGGTACATGTCTGCGTTAACCCTGGACTTAATGAAGCACAGTCGACCAACACCAGCAGATGACATGGCTCCCCAAATCAACACAGACTGTGGAAACTTCACACTGGACCTCAAGCATCTTGCAGTGTGTGCCTCTCCAC
This sequence comes from Clarias macrocephalus, assembly GCA_011419295.1. Taxonomy (NCBI): domain Eukaryota; kingdom Metazoa; phylum Chordata; class Actinopteri; order Siluriformes; family Clariidae; genus Clarias; species Clarias macrocephalus. Next base: position 71,731 of record JAAGKR010003028.1, read on the forward strand.
TCTTCCTCCAGACTCTGGGTCCTTGGTTTCCAAATGAGATGCAAAAGTTGCTCTCATCAGAAAAGACGACTTTGGGCCACTGAGCAACAGACCAGTTCTTTTTTCTTTAGCCCAGGTAAGATGCTTCTGACGTTGTTTGTTGTTCAGGAGCGGCTTGACAAGAGGAATACGACATTTGAAGCCCATGGCCAGTATCAGTTCATTCCTTGTGTAAGTCCCCTGCACTTTTGAATGACCTTTTCCTGACAATCCTCTCCAGGTTGCGGATATCCCTGCTGCTTGTGCACCTTTTTCTTCCATACTTTTCCCTTCCACATAACTTTTTATTAATGTGCTTTGATACAGCACTTTGGGAACATCCAATTACCGTATGAGGCTTTCCCTCCTTATGGAAAAATAGGAAGGGGTAAATTTAAGATATTTAAGGTTAAGTATCCAGGATTTGGTCAATAATTTTAAGTTTATTTTTTACAATTTAATGTAAAAAATAAACTTACATTTTGGTCAGTTTAGATTTGATTGGGCTAATTAGTGTTTCTTATATAATGAAGAGTGAATATAAACATAGCTTCCCACTGAGCACTTCGACCATGTTCCACTTAAACACTGAGTTTCTTCTCATTGTTCAGAAAGGAGGAATTTGGGATTATGGCTGTGAATTTACAGCAATCTAATTCGGTGGTACTGTGGATGGATCAGACTGAAGTGTGGTTTACTGGTTTTGGTGTGTCTTCCTTTTTCAATTTCTAGACTGAAATTTCTAATCAGTTAATTGGATTTCTCCCTTTAGTCTTGGTTTGGGATTTTATTTCATTTCTCCAATGTTCAGTGTACATGACCTTAAGGTATGTTTTGAATGCATTGAGTCTGGATTTGGTGCTGTCTGGCATTGTGCTTGGCTGTGTGCTTGAGTAAAAGTTGTTAAATTTGGCTGCGGTTGGAGAATTGTGTTGCGTAGTGTCCCAAGGGATGGGCGTCTTCAGGTCTGTTTAGTGAGTTACTGTGAGTTTTCAGAAAATGTGCAGAATTTAATTTGGAATTATTCACTAGGATGTTCTGTCCTTGATTAATGCGCTTTATATTTCACTACTGTATAACAGTATGGGTGAGAGTACTGAGATGTACAGTTTAAGCCAGATTTCAACAGGGGTAGGTGTTTTGTAGAATTTGGATTCTATTGAATCAAAGCCTCTGTGTACTTTATGTCGAGCATCTGTACGGCCAGGTTAAAGCTCCCTGTGCTGCTGAGGGTGATGCCAATGCGAGTGTACAGTATAATGATTTCTGTTGGAGGTGTGTGTTATGCAGTGCAAAGGGATGTGTGTGTGTGTGTGTTTTTGTCAGCTTTGCTCAGGAACACCATAATGCTGAATTTGTTCTGGTTCAGTGATAGAGTCCTCTAACAGCAGTACTGCTCTAAGATATAGAGGTCCTGCTGTAGCTCCTCGGGTGTAGCAGGCAGCGGGAGTAAATCATATGCATAGAGCGGGAACTTCACCTTTGCGTCACAGAGGGTGAGACATGGGGCTGAGGAGTTCCAGCATCGTAGCCAATTCGTTAATAAAGATGTTAAAGAGAGTCAGACATAGACAGCACCCTGTCTCACCCCACACTCTTGTTTAAAGAAGTTTTAAAGTTCGTTTTTTGACAGCACACTCACTTTCCTGGTCCACTGATTTAATGATATCGTAGCTTTTCCCACCGATGTCAGACTGCAGAAGTTCAACATCAGTCCGTCTGAGCTTCATGAAAGTCCACCAAGCAACACTTTATTTGCATGGCAGCCACGTTACATACGAGTTTGTTTAATCAATATTTTACTAAATGTTACCCACCCAAATGTGGATTATAAAGAACTTTTAAGTTACTTACTGTAACTAGCCATTAGCATGCAATTACAGACACATAATAATAATGGCTGGTTAAGGAATAGGTTTTTGCTTTTAAATATCCACTGTTGAGGATAACAATTAGTATAAAAGAAAATCCCCTTTGTGCGTCTGACTGTGAATGGTTATGGAGGTGACACCATTGCCAAAGACCAATGTGCAATGAAGGATGAATAAGTATAAAGAAGGGGAAACCAGCACAGACAGACCATCCACTGCGACAAAGCGTACTTTCAAAGAGGATTCAACAATGGTGCGGATGCATCACTTGTGATAGCGATCCTGAGTAGTACCTTTGTACAAAGAAAAAGTTACTATAGCAATTAGAACAACCTATACCAGGTTAATACAAATGACCACTTTATGCCCACTTTTGCACTTATGTTGGTTGATCTTAAATAACTCAGGAAGAAATATGATTATATATCATAAATCATTATAAATATGATGTGACTCAACCTCTGACTTACAGCTCAGATGAACTGTTAAATAAGTAGATTTCTGATTGGTGTGATTTGAATGACAAAATGTACGGTTTGTCATGGGTGTTTGGAAGCAGCGGACCTGCTACAGTACATATTGTACAGGTAACTTCTTGAGTAGCAAATGATAAAAGCTTTGCATAGTGACTATTATGCAATATATTTCGAAAAACCAAAATGAATTAATTATAAAACAGGTTTGCATGATTTGCCACATACAAAAATCGACCATTGGGGACTTGGGGCACGAGGCAGGGTACATCCTGGATGGGGTTGTAATCCACACATACACGCACTCACATGCTCATTCACACATTTTGGCCACACAATTTTGTGAACACCAATTAGGGAGGAAACCACAGTACCCGGAGGAAACCGTACTAGAACGTTGAGAACATGAACATTCCATGTACATGACCCTGAGGTGGGAAACGAACCTCCAATCTGGAGGTGCAAAGTGAAAGTCTTTTTTTTTCCAATCTGTCTATTTTTTTTTATTGTAGGAGACGATCCTGATGTTGTAGCTTATCCATCCACAGTTTTTGTGGTACGAAAGAATTTCCTGTCCATCATGAATATAAAAAGTGATTTTTTTTAAAGCCAAAAGCCTATCCAAAAATCTATTATTATGAATTAATTAACTCACTTTGAATGTTTTCGCTATCAGGGTTTATGTTTTATGACCTATGATTTTGCTGTAAATTATGGGAAATGTATAGGCAAGAAGATGTTTTAAAACATATTGTTTCCATATTAATGTTTATTTAAAATTAATACAGAATTCAAAATAAAAAAAACAAATAAAAAGAAAACATTTACAAAATTAAAAAAACAAACATGAAATTTAGGTGTACACCGTATTTTTCGAAGAACAAACAAAAAACATAACCAAATAAAGAAAAATAGCAAAAGAATGAAAGACAGACACAAAGCAAGGAATAAGACATTAGAAAAGCTGAGAGGAAAAATGAATAACAAAAAGACAGAAGGGAAATGATAATTGACAGACTGGTAGGTTGACAGCTGCCTCCATTAATCGCTCTCTCTATCATTATCACGAGGAAGAGGGGGAAAAAACGCTCTCGCTCCTGCTAATACTGAGTGAAAATGAACTAATGAAAGTTGTCCTTGGGTTTCCTGAGTGAGGGGATGACAGGTAGATTGGATTTCGTGTTGAAAAAAAAAGGGAGGATCTCAGAAATCAAGAAAGAGATCAGTTGACATTGCTAACCGATCAGCTGCAATATGTTTTAATGGAGGAAATGGAGGTCAAATCACCTCAAAAGCATTTATACTGTAGGTTTTGCTGATCAGGTTGCGTCCACACACCCACATACAAATCCTCAAAGATAGCCATATCATTTGACATGTTAGGATACCAGCCAATCATCTTCACTGTGTTCTAATAGAGGAAATGGAGGCTTTCATCTTAAAGGCTTTTACAAGGTTTGTGGCTCAAGTTACACACACACACACACACACACACACACACACACACACACACACACACACACACACAGTCTCCATCTCACATATTAACAACAGAGTAGATTAATAGAGAAATTACATTTTGGACTAAAATTCATTTTTTCCCTATTTTAATAAAGATTGATTTGTTTTGCAAGATTTCTACATTATGAAAATAGCCAGGGGAAAAAAAGCCCTTGCAAATATTCCATTTTAACACACTGTTTGCTCTAACACACAGGCTTTAACTTACACCAATAACATAGAGTCTATATATAGTGTGACAAGCTAACACCCACACTTTGCAGTCACAAATAGAGGCTTTAAGATACACAAGCTCAGATACAAACACACACACACACCTTTCTTTTAACAAAAATGGTTGGACTCTAGATGACATGTGACATTAAACGCTATGTAAAGGCAAAGGATATTTCCAACAAGCACACGCGTAGATTTATAAAACTTCCATATAATGTCCAATCAATAAGGAACTAGAAATACCACCGCAGCTGAATGCAAAATGTCTTGTACTGCACAGTATATCACATCTCTTTTCCCTCTACTCACTATTTAGAAACTTCCTCTGAAAGCTATTTTGTCCTGTCTGCGTCCTGACCCTGTGCTTGGCTCAGCTTTTTCTTTTTTCTCCATCTGCATTTCTGGCCTCTCCACCGTCTTCGCTCTTTCATTTCACATCCTCCCTCCTCCACTCTGCGATTGTACTATCACAAGCAAATGACATGTCGACTGTTTAGTATTCACTGTTAAAGCAAGGTATCAAAAGCAGGTCAAAAATAGTCTAAGACACCAGAGAGTTAACGACAAGTCTCTCTCCTGCTTTCCCTCTTCATTCCTCGATAGCCCACTTCTGAAACGCCAACGCTGAGCTAACGGCAGTGCATACGCTGGGCCAACATTGGCTTATTAGTGGGGCCCAATGTTGGCACATCGCTGGTTCAGTAGATAATTACAAGTTTGGCCCAATGTTGGACATTGGAAATTAAATTAGACTCTTTTCATCATCCCCAAGAATAACAAAACACATTTATATCTCCAGAATATTTTTATTTGTGATGAAATGATTACAGACTAAGAAATATATGTAACTATTATAATAATAAACTACAAAATAAACTCCTGGTACAACGACTTTTTCTCTCAGCAAGGTGGGTCAAAATAAATGCAGACAAACAAAGTGCCCAATGCCTCAGACTGTCTTTTATTTCAGGTGGCTCTGCATCCTCCTCCTCATCATCCTCAGTACATTCACCATCAGCTTGGTCACTGTAGCTCAGCGGTCCATTAACATCACAGCATCTTTGGAGAACTGTTGACTACAGTCTATGTAAATACATCAATAATTTAAGCATTGTACATTAAAATGTACTTCGAAAAATTTTTCTTCTGAATATTCCTTTTTTAACCAGCAAAATGATGAGGAAAAACAAACATTTTCCACATTTGGCTCAACACAGTTTCACAGCACACATATTTTTCTCCAGATGAAACAAAGTAAACACAGCAATTCAAACTGTAAATAACCTTTTGTGTCAACTACCTTAGTACATATATTCAGCAACCGCATAAACATACAAAAATGCAGTGACCTAAAGCAAAACAATATGTTCTATGTATTAGCCATTTAATGTTTCTGGTACTCACTATGGCAACACTCTGTATGGTTCTAACCTCGCTCTGACTCTGTATGCTACTGTATTCACTGGCAACAGGTCGATTAGCCTAGCATAATAGTGCATAGCTAAACATATTTCTCACCACATTACAGCAAAACTACGAACTGCATGCTTTTAATATTACTACCACAGATTCCCAACACTCTTATGTCTCACTCAAGGGTATTTACATCTCATTTGGAGGAATATTAACCCACCTGTAGTTAGGAGCAAACAGGCAACAAAACTTTAGCTTGGCCTCAGGATTTAATCAGCAGCACCTGGCCTCTGTGGGGTTTTAGGTTCCTCCCAGCGATAAGCGCCATCTAGTGACATGTTTGACAGTGTTCATAGTTCAGCACAAAGCACATTTATAATTTTAAAAACATAAGAAAAAAGAATAGAGGTCTTTTTTTTTTTAAACTGTTACACATTATGTAATGTACCACAATAAACTTAATAACTATTGTTTTTAGCTGTCTTAACTGCATATTATTTATTTTATTTACATCATTAACAACACATTATCACACTTGTTTAGCTGACATCATAGTGATTCCATTTAGATATATTTAATGATAATAGGACATATTGTTTATTTCTAGTAATACTGTTAAAAGTCTTTTGGCAGAATACAAAGTGTTTGTGTTCAACACACACAAGAGTGCATGAGCAATAATAGGCAATAAATATTTTTTCTTTCTCTGTCTCGTGCGCATTTTCTTGCAAATTATTTAGTCATTGTTGATCACTAAATATTCATAGTTCTATAGGCAATATTTAGGAAACAAAAATTATACTCACAAATAGCTAGCATTCCTCAAAAAAGCAATGACCTTGTACACATTGTTCATACATGGAAAGTGGTGATACTTCCTGACACACATACTCACAGAAGTGTCGCCTCTTATTCAATTTCAATTTAATTCAATTTTATTTCTAACAATAAACTTTTAACAATGGTCATTGTCTCTTATCAGGGAGAATAGGAGTAACACAGGTGACATTGTTGGACCAATGTTGGGCCAATGTCAGTATCCACTGAGTTAGATATATAGTTCTTTTAATGTTATTTATGTACTAGATTAGTAACCAACCCTCATATGAGCTCCTGATGTGATGACATCATTGAGAGAGCCTACTGCACGAAGCTAAAGGAATAAAATTTTATTTCCAATTTCCAATTTTCAACCTTGTCATTACAGTATCTACTGAACCAACATTGGGCCATTTAAATATAAAACAGGAAACAAGTTAACAGGAAAATGCCATGTGACATCTTTTAAAAAAGTGTTCTACAGTATGTGGTCTCTTTGGTCTGTGCTATATCTCCTATAATTTCCAATAATGGAGAAATGGGTCTGGTACTATATGACTCATTCAAGTATAAAAAAAAGGCATTAAGCAGTGAGAGACAGGTGCAGACATGACAGATGATTTGCCCAGTGATTAGGATACTGGTGTTGCTGATGCTGAGTGGATGCTGAGGTTCTTACATAAGCAATAACTTTTTAGATTGTATGTTTAAGCACTTTATTCCCATTATTTTAATTTAATCTACATTATTTAAATGTAATTATTTTGATGAAATGGTGGGTGGTTCAAGATATTTACACAAGTACTTTAATTTGGGTTTAATTTGTAGTATAATCATTTATGGTCATAGGTGGAAGGTAACTAAATACATTTACTTCTACAGTACTTGTACTTGTACTAAGTACAGTTTTCATTACTTTACTTGAGAAGTTTTATTAGTGGATACTTTTTTACCTTTACAGTGCCATACGAATTTAATCCAATCCGGAGGCAAGTTCTTAAGGCGAAATTGATCTTAGCTCAAACATTATTACCATTATTACTAATTTGCATACAAAAACATAAACATAAAAACATTTAGAAAAGACATGTATATGACATTAAATATGGAATAAATAAACATTAAACCTCACTTAACCTTAATTTATAATTCCTCTTGGCACCGGCTGCTTTAAAAAGGAAACTGAAAATGGTTCCCTTTTCTTCTTGCTGACATGCTTGCTAACATTGTTGTAACCTATGGTACTATGCGCAACAACAGGAGAGAATTAAGAACTGCAGAGAGAAGATGGAAGAAATCACAGCTTGATGCAGAGCTTGTCTCTTACCAGACTCTTCTCACCAATTTCTCATGTGACGCGACTTCTGCCAAAACTGCCTTCTACAGGGAAAAGCTGAAAGCACATGATCCTGGCAAACTCCACAATATCTTATCCTCACTGCTCAACCCATCGGCTCCTCCTGCCCGATCCTCTCTGACTGCTGATGATTTTGCCATCAAAATAGATCATCTCGTCATCCAACCCCACCACCTGTTCATTAGACCCAATCCCTTCCACAATGCTCCAGGCCATCTCACGAGACCACCTTCCCTTCACCACAACCATAATCAACCATTCCACATCATCTGGTCATGTTCCTGCTACTTTTAAGAAGGCATGGGTTATTCCCATCCTCAAGAAACTCTGCTTGGATCCAGCAAAAGTTAACAACTATCGCCTGGTATCGCTTCTCTTTTATATTTCCTGGTATCGCTTCTCTCTTATATTTCTCTTATATCTCTCACAGAACAACCTTAATGATCCTAACCAATCTGGATTCAAAGTTGCACATTCCACAGAGACTGCCCTCCTGTCAGTCACTGAGAAGCTTCATGCTGCTAGATCAACTAAACTATCATCTGTTCTTATCCTCCTGAACCTGTCACCTGCATTTGACACAGTGAACCACAAGATTCTATTATGTACGTATTCTTACAAGCCATAGAATCTATAGAACAGCATGGCAATGTTTTGCTTCTTACCTAGAAGATAGATCATATGAGGTGACATGGAGGGGAACCACATCTGTCCCACGGAGACTCTCTACTGGTGCCCCTCAGGGCTAAGTACTTGGTCCTCTTCTGTTCTCCCTCTATACCACCATTTGTCCTCTGCAGCTAATCCAGTATGTGTGTGCAGGACCGACCTTCGTGAGTGCTGGCTCGGGTGTATCGCTGAGGCCCCTCAGTGTTTTCTGGCTGACTTTCCCTCGCGCTGCTGCTGTTTTCTGGCCGAGTAGCCCCCTGAGCTGAGTAGATGTTTTTGCGCCCGACCTGCTCTTCCACTGCTAACAGCACTTCTTCCACCAGTAATCCATTCTCCGGGAAACGCACCTGATGCCATTCTGGAGAGACAGACTTTCCCAACCGGCCTTAGAGGCCATGGTGTCCCGTTCACTCTCTCTCTCACGATAAAGTTTTAATGTATATATACAATTTTTTTAAAACAACATTCACTGTAAATAAAATGAAAAAAAAAAGATTTTCTTTTCAAAAACTTGGAGCACATGCACACCCAGCACATGCGCAGAGAGAGAGAGAGAGAGAGAGAGAGAGAGAGAGAGAGACTTAAATACTACTGTGAGATAATACAAGTTCTGTGCTTTTAAGTACAGTTGTCGTGTACTTTGCCCATCACGGTTTACAGTCAAACATACACAGCTTTGACACATGTAATTGTATATTTATATAGCAATATATATATATTTGTTTCAAATTCAGCATTGTATTTGCCACTACAAATGGTGCAACGGATCCACTGTCAGCCTCACCCTGTGTTGCATCCTTTGTTACTGGTCTTTTGTCTGAGCACGATACGAGGAGTCCCTAGTTTAGTCCCTAGTTTAGTCCCTAGTCCCTGGCTTAGAATTCATTTAGATCTCCCTGAAGAACCAGAAAAGCAGGAAGAAGTCCTTGGGGTCAAACTCTATGTCATCGACAGTGAAATCGACCACTCCTGTTACAAGTAAGCAAACAGCGCAGACTCTAAAGAATGAAAGTCTCTAGCGCTACAGCTAGTCTCTGGCACCAATGTTTCTCTGACTGAAACATTGGACCTGCTCCAGGAGATGAGACGGTTTGAGTTTTTAGTCATTAAAATAAACCAAAAGGATTTTTTTTTTACATGGTAATTGGCTCTGTTACAGTATTTTTGAATACTCATTTTCCTCCATTAAACTAATTCACTGGTCTGCCAGATGATGACCCCTGAT